>JAQZBX010054731.1:0-18556 GCA_029593785.1 Cabassous unicinctus
AAAAAAGAGAGAACAGGGACATATCTAAAAGAAGAAAGAAAGAGGAGAAAGGTGTGTGGGGGAGGAGAGGTGAAATTAAGATCTTACCTCATTTTTCTTTTAAATCCATGAAAGTTAGTTTTAAAAAACATATTAGACTCCAGTAAGTTGCTTAAATTTATCAGATATTTGGCTAGTATTAAGGGTTTTAATGACTAGTTCTTAAATTTGAGAGATGGAATATCAAAGACCCTGGATTCCCTTCTGTAGTTTCTTATATGTTAAGAGTGTGTGTGTGTGTGTGTGTGTCCTTTTTGCATTCCTGAATATGGCTGCATAACCATTTCTTACAGTAGTCATAACCTTGTTGAACAGAGGGGATTTGTGGCAGTGCTTGTTAGAAAAACTTCTGTACCCGAGCTGCATATTATATGGGTAGAATTACAAGGATTTGTTCTAGTCTCACCCTCCCTGGTGGAGTTGAATTTGACTGTAACCTTTTTGGTATTGCTTGGGTATTTGGAGTGTATCCTGGGTAAGGTTTTACCTTCTTTCAGCTCCTAGTTGTCCCTTATGAGGCTCTTTACTTGCTCTTTGACGGTGAATTGGTCCAAGGGGGCTGGAGCTATATTCCAAATTGTCTTCAGCCTACATTCTTGAAATGCAGTTTTATTCCAGGAAAATACATTAACCAAGATAATTTTTAATAACTTATTTGTAATATAATTTAATTATTGGTAATTTTTTACACAATTATATTACAACCCGATCTTCTAAAAGCCAAATTAAAAGTTTCTTAGATTTCTGTGAAACTTTCTTTCACAAAATTTCTCTTGAGGTTTCTTGGCAGGTCCTCTTCGTTTTTGCTAATGATCTATCATAATCTCCTAAGGATTTAGAGGCATTAAAATCAGCTTGGGGGAGCAGATGTAGCTCAAGTGGTTGAGTACCTGCTTCCTGTGTACGAGGTCTTGGGTTTGAACCTGGTACCTCCTAAAAACAAAACAAAATAAAACAAAACAAACAAATGAAAAAAACCAACTCTCACTGGGGAGTGAATGTAGCTCAGTGGTTGAGCACCTGCTTCCCATGTACAAGGTGTCCTGGGTTCAATCCCCAGTACCTCCTTAAAAAAAAGTCAACTTGGAGCTTCAAGTTGATAAATAAAATCTGCTAGTGTAGTGTTACCTTGAGCTGAAGTATTTTACTGTGTCTAATATAAATTTTTAAAAAGTTCTGAATTCTTTGACAGGTGAGAGATGCTGCAATATTGGCCATAGTGGAAATATATAGACATGTGGGAGAGAAAGTAAGGATGGACCTTTATAAGAGAGGAATTCCCCCTGCTAGGTAAGTCTTGGTAAATTTGCTCATTTTTTTTTGCCATTGGTTTTAAAATTTTTTAGTTCCATATGTTTATTTTACATAGGTCCAAATTTTTGAAATGTTTCAAAATTCCAAAGATACAAAAGATGTATCAGTTTTCACCATTTAAAAAGTTAAGATCCTTTAATTTTAAAAATTACTTTTCGTTGTATCTTCATTTATTATTTATGTATTAATATATAATTAATCACCAAGGTCAGATAACTATCTCCCCCCTCCCCTGAGATGACTTCCTCGTCTGTTAGCTCATTTTTTTTCTTTAGGAGGCATGAGAAACCAAACCTGGGACCTCCCTCATGTGGGAGGCGGGCACTCAACTGCTTGAGCCACATCCTCTCCCTGCTTGTTTGGTTTTTTTTTCCCCCTCATTGTCTGCTACTTGTCTGCTCATTGTTTGTCTTCTTTAGGAGGCACCGGGAACCGAACCCGGGACCTCCCATGTGGGAGGTGGGTGCTTACCTGCTTGAGCCACATCCATTCCTGGGTAACTGTCTTTTGATACCTAGCCTGGTAATAGTTATTATTTGGAAGATGCTTGAGCAAGGATTTAGTAAATGTATTAACCCATCCTTTAAGCAATTATTTTTTGAACACCTGTTGTTGCAAACTCTTATACAAAATAGGGTAACAGAATGCTGTAGAATTAAAAGGAAATCAAGAGTATCTGAGTAGTAGTATTTTCCTGTGATATGGTTAAACATGTTCTTCTCGCATCTTTGTAGCCTGTAAATTAGTGAGTGGCTCTGAAGCCTTGATCGTATTTTTTGTGGGGGAGTGGAGATGCAAGGCTGCTTCAGAGGTGGTGGTGTGTTTTATTATCAAGAGTTTTATAATATTTAGTTGTCCTTCTGAACATGTGGATTTTTTCCACTACCAATTATTTTCTGATAACGAGGTTGTCCAATAAATAAGTAGTTTGTTTATTGCCCATTCTTTTACTTTCTTCTTCCAGGGGTAACAAGGATTTCATTTCAGTAAATTCTACATTATTTCATTTGAATGAAAGCAGTGATTTTAACATATATTTGTGTGGGTATGTGTGGGTGTGTATATGTATGTATATGTGTATTTATATGTACATTATTATTTTAAACTTTTTATTGACTTTTTTAATTGAAGTATTTAAAAAATTTTTAAAGTATAACATCTCATATGCAGAAAAGTACGCATCTCATATGCAGCTCTCTAAATTTTCATAAAGCAAATACACTTGTGTATCCATCAGAAAGGAGAAGTAGAATATTGCAATATCCTAGAAGCCTCTCTAAATACCCTTTCAATCTTTATCTCTTTTCTCTTCCCGGAAAGTAACTGCAAACCTGATTTCTAGTACCATAGTTTAGTTTGCCTGTTTTTTAATTTTATATAAATGGAATCATATAGTATGTACTCTTTTGCATCTGTTATTACTCAGCAATATTATGTGTTAAAAAGATTCATCTGGGTTGTTGGATCTAGCTCTAATTGTTCATTTTCATTGTCATATAGTTTTCTACTGTAAGACTAGACCATACTTTTATGAATCTACTTTACTGTTGATAGACATGTGGGTTTTTTATGAATAATGCTGCTAAAAACACTCTTGTACTTGTCTTTTGTTGTATATTTGTATTCATTCACTTGGAATATATATGTAAGAGTAGAATTGCTGGGTCATAGGGTATCCATGTGTTCACCTTTATTTGATAATGCCAAACCATTTTCCAGAGTGGTTGTGCCTATATATAGTCTCACTAGTACTGTTTGTAAGTTCTCATTATTTTATATTTTCACCAATATTTGGTATTGTTAGTCACATTCTTAGTAATTTTAGGTTTCCAGTAAATATTTTGTGGTTTCATTCAGGTTGTAATCTGCATTTTTCTGATTACTAATAAGAAGAGCACCATTTCATAGATTTATCAGCCATTTGAATTTGGATGTGTTCTTTTGTGAAGTGTCTTTTCAAAGATCTCTTGCCCATTTGGGTTGTCTGTCTTTTTTTTTTTTTATGGGAGTTCTTTATATATTCTGAATACAAGCCCATTGTCAGCTCTGTAGGCATTTCACATATCTTCTCCCACCCTCTCTGAATTGCCTTTTTATTTTCTTGATGATGTCTTTTGATGTGCAGAAGTTCTTAATTTTAATGTAGTTCTCAATTATTTCCTTTGTGATTACACGTTTTTATGCCCTGTTTAAGAAGTCTTTGCTTACCCTAACATCAAAACATTCTTCTCTTTATTCATCTGTGTTTACTTTTTAGTTTTTGTTTATATTTTCAATTATTAAATGTACAAAATAAAGTAAAAACAACAACAACAACAACAATTCTTCTCTGTAATTGTCTTCAAGTTTTATTCCACTTATATCTATAGTCCACCTGGAATTTATTTTTATAAATGGCATGTGATGGGTGTTCTTTTTTTCATATGCATATCCACTTGACCCAGGTCCACTTGTTAAAGAGATTTTTCTCTATTATAATTAATTGTCCTCATAGGTATTTTGGACATTTGCATCCATGCTCAAATTGAGGTTGGCCTATAATTTTCCTTTCTTGTTAACGTATATATTTTAATAGTAACTTTAGTTGTTAGAAAAACTCCTTGTTCGATTCCACCCCCCCCCATCAGAGTCACCTTGATAGGGATTTACCATATTAAAGCTAATACTTTAATGTTTCTGTGCGGACATAAGCCAATGACATTAACCCTAGCCATTCTGATTTATGTTTTCTCCCTCCCCCAAGTGGCTAGCCGCTTGGCAGATGAGGACTGTGAGACCTAGAGCAGTGACAGCTAGTTGGTGAGAACGTAGAGGCTTTCTGATGCCCAGTCCATTGCTCTTTCCATGCTGTCCTTGTGTTCTTCTCAGTGATACTTCTCTAGCAGGTAGTAGAGAATGGGGAAGGCCTTAACGTTGGTACAAGGAGTGGTGAGCTTTGCTTTTTCAAGCTTGCAGAGTGTTTCCTATTCTTTCAGCATATACCCTTATTTTATAGGTAATATTTTGAATTCTCAAAATACTGGACACATTTTCATATTAAGGAGTTCTAAAACTTTTAAAGTGAAGCGTGAATGAGTTTTGTTTTACCCATTTCTTTGGACTGTTGTTCACTGTTTCTCTTTCCATCAGCATATATTCTCAAGAGTTAATTTTATACAAAATTATTACATTTGTTTGAAACAATATATTCTTTTGTCATAGTGATCACATTCTACCTTTAATTTTCAGAAGATCTGTTTTTTTGTCTCACAAATACTGCTTCCTGTATGGAATGCAAATTTCCTCTTGGGTACAGCTCTCTAAAGTTAAAGTTTTGATTTAGCTCCCCCTTATATTTATATCAAAAACATTCTTCTTAGTTAAAACTAACCCTAAATATAATTCATAGAGCCATTAAATCAAATAGTTCTGAAATAATGATTTAAAGATTTTTTCATTGTTGGTATTTTTAAAAAGATAAGCTCTGACAGTATGGTACTTGCATAAGGCTAGACATGTAAGTCAGTGGAATAGAATTGAGAGTACAGAAATAAACTTTTACATTTATGATCCATTGATTTTTGTCAAAAAAAAAATCAGTGGGGGAAAAAAGTCTTTTCAACAAATGGTGCCAGAAAAACTGGATAGTCACATGCAAAAGTTTAAAGTTGGACCCTTGCCCACACTGCATACAAAAATTAACTCAAAATGGATCATAGACCTAAATGTAAGAGCTAAAATGATGAAACTGTTAGGAGAGCATATAGGCTTAAATCTTTTGTGACCTTGGGTTAGGTAATAGTTTCTTTGACCATAAACACAAACAGCCAAAATAAAAATAGATATATTGGACTTCATCAAAATTAAAAACTTCTATTTCAGGGGATACCATCAAGAAAGTGAAAGGACAACCCACAGAATGGGAGGAAAAATTTGCAAATCACTTATCTTACTAGGGGCTTATATCCAGATTATATAAAGAACTCTTAAAACACAACAAAAAGACAACCCTATTTGAAAAAAAGGGCAAAGAATATGAATAGACATTTCTCTGAAGAAGATATATAAATGGCCAACAAACACATGAAAAGATGCTCACCATCAATAGCCATCAGGGAAATACAGATCAAAACCACAATGATATACCACTTCACACCCACTAGCATGGCTAAAATGGAAAAAACAAAGCAAAACAAAACAAAAAACCAGACAATAGCAAGTGTTTTTGAAGATCTGGAGAAACTGGATCCCTTGAATATTGGTGGGAATATAATATCGTGCAGCCACTTTGGAAAATAGTTTTGTGGTTCCTCAAAATATTAAACCTAGAGTTACCATATGACCCAGCAATTCTACTCCTAGCCCTATACCCAAAATATATGAAAACATATGTCCACACAAAAACTTGTGGCAACACCCCACATGTCCATCAATGGAAAATGGAAAAACAAAATGTGGTAAATCCATACATTGGAATATTATTTGGTAATATACAGAAGTGAAGTGTTGATTCATGCTAATGATAAATGAACTTTGAAAACATTATGCTAAATGAAAGAAGCCAAGTCACAGAAAGGCCACATATTGTATGAATCCATTTATGAAATGGCTAGATATGGCAAATCTATAGGGATAGCAAGTAGATTTATTGTTGCCTAGAATGCAGCTTGTGAGGAAATGACTATTGAGGAAATGGGCAGGGATTGCAAATGGGTATGGGGTTTCTTTTGGGGGTGATGAAAATGTTCTAAAATTAATTGTGGTGTTAGTTGCACAGCTCTGTGAATACAATTTTAAAAACCTTTGAATTGTACACCTTTAAAGGGATGACTTGTATGGTATGGCTGTTATTAAAAAAAAAAAAAGTTGAGCTCTGAGATATCTAATTTGTCTCTTTCATTTTGTACTTGTGATTGATTATTCTCACCCTAAACTTAAGTGTGGACTTTAGATAGAGTTGCCTTTCCACTTCTTGGATTGTGAGTCATGCCTCTGTTCTTTGGCCTTCTAAGTTGTGTTTCTAATCTTTTGGACAGTCCAGCCTCTGTTGTATTTTCCTTCCACTGAATTTCCTAAAAAAAAATTTTTCTGAATTTCTTAAAAGATCCTAGTTTCTTTCTGCTTTTTATGTTGTTTCATGTCTTCTTTCCTTCTGATTATATGCATAAATGATCCTCTTTGTGATAAGATTGTTTACTGAAATTGATATATGGAACTTTTTATAAATTGAAGATTAATGATGGGCAGGGGGAGATCTGGTACCTGATGAGGGCCACGTAGAAAAAAAAAATTCTGTGTATAGATTTTTGTTTGCTTTAAAGATATAAAGGTGTGAACTTATCTCCTTATAAAATATAAGATGGTGACTAAAATCGTTTCAATAAATATCAATCAAATGTCAGATGTTAGTTTTGCTTGAGAGTTGGTATAGTGAGAAGCATTAAAAAGAAAAGGGAGTCTGTGAAGCGGGGGAAGGACAGTCATGAGAAGAGTAAAAAGAACAAAGTGAAGGCTGACAGTAAGGCGAAGCATGTAAGGTAAGCATCTCCTCTCTATGTGCTTCTCAGCTGAACCCTGAAAGACCTTTGGGTGATGTCTTCCCCATCCTAACCCTCTTTTCTTTTCTTTTCCTTTTTGCTATATTCCTGTTGTATCTTGCTAGTGTTTCATTTGACTCCTCTTCCCGTTAAAGCTGCCTGAATCTCTGTTCCTTGCTGGCTGCTTTTATCTACCCCACCTCAATTTGTTGTCAACCCTCCTCTCTCTCTCTCTGGGCTTTCCCAAGTTTCCTACCTCTTTTTTCCTAATCTATAGCTGAACATTTAATCTCATCCTTCTAAACATCTTGTTCTGCTTTCTTCCCGAACAGCTCTCCTAAATCCTCTCCTTCCCAGTGCTGGCTTGTCTAGACTTCATTCTGAGGTCCCAGCTCCCTCTCCCATCTCTTGCAAACATCTTGTCTCCAGGCAGTGTGCCTGGTGTCTGCTCAGCCCTCTGGGAGATATTATTCTGTAGGATGAAGAGACTTGTGTCTTTTGCCTAAAGTGCTTTCAGATGTATGGATAGTTGTATTTATTGAATTTAATGGGGATAGGCAATGAGGTTACAGTTTAGAAATCCTGTTTATAATGGGAATCCTTAGGAGTTTTTCAACTAAAAAAAATTTTTTTTGGCCAAAAAAAATCTGCCTCCCCATTGTTCAAGTAAGAAATGATGGGATGTGGACCAAGGTTTTAGGAAATTAAATTATGGTAGAAACAAAAGAGTAAGTCAGAGAAAAACATTTTGACAGAGACATGACAATGGTCTTACTAACCATAGCCCATATCTTACATTCAGTGTATTTTTCCCCAACTCACCTGATAATTAACACCCTGTATTAGCATTAAATATTTGTTATAGTTCATGAGAGAACGTTCTCATATTTGTTCTGTTAACCACAGTCCATATTCCACCACTAGATTCCCTGTGTTATACAGTCCTGTGCTTTGTACAGTCCATTCAAGGTATATACTCATTGGCTTTCATTTTCATCACAGAGTTGTGCAAGTATCACCTCCATCAATTTTAGAATGTTTTCATTACCCCAAAAGGAAAAATCCCGTACTCCCTTATATCTTCTATTGTTGTCCTTTAGAATTGATATATCCTCTTTGCCATTGCTGCAAAAATATTACAATCTTACTGTGAACTAGCATCCATAAGTGACATTAGTTGTAATTTTCCTGGGTATCACCATATTCTTAACACTTTGTAAAAGAAGAACATTCTTATATTTATACTGTTAACCACAATCTGCATCCACCACTGAAATCACTATGCTATACAGTCCCTAGATTATTCTCTAGCTTCCTTTCAATTGACACTTATGTCCACAGACTACCTCTTTTAGCCACAATCATATTTATAAATCAGCAGTGTTAGTTGTACTCACTATGATATGCTAGCATATCATACTTCCATACTTTTCTATTCATTTCCATACTTTTATAATTTTACTAAAAATTGTACATACATTAAGCATCATCTTCCATTCTCAACACACATTCTATTTCCTAGTAACCTATACTCTAGATTTTACCTCTGTGAGTTTACTGATTGTATTTAGTTCAGATTAGTGATACCATATAATATTTGTCCTTTTGTGTCTTGGTTATTTCACTTAACATAATGACCTCAAAATTTATCTATGTTGTCTTATGCATCCCAAGTTCATTTTTTCTTATGGTTGAATAGTATTCCATTGTATGTATATACTATATTTTGTTTATCCATTCATCAGTTGATGAACACTTGGGCTGGTTCCATATTTTAGCATTTGTGAATAAAGCTGCTATGAACATTGGTGTGCAAATGTCAATTTACATCTTTGCTTTCAGTTCTTCTGAATATATTCCTAGTAGTGGGATTGCTGGATCATATGGCAGTTCAGCTTCTTGAGGTACTGCTAAACTGTCTTCCACAGAGGCTTTACCATTCTACATTCCCATCAACAGTGAAGGAATGTTCCTATTTCTCCACATCCTATCCAGCACTTGTAGTTTTCTTTCTTTCTTTTTTTTCTTTCTTTCCTTTTTTTATTTTTAAATAATGGCCATTCTATAAGGTATCTCATTGTTGTTTTGATCTGCATTTCTCTAAGAGCTAGTGATGTTGAACATTTTTCATGTGCTTTTTGGCCATTTGTATTTCCTCTTTGGAAAAATGTCTGTTCAAGTCTTTTACCCATTTTTAAATTTGGTTGCTTGTCTTTTTATTGTTAGGTTGTATGGTCTTTTATATAACACGGATATTAGAGCCTTATCAGATATGTGGTTTCCAAATATTTTCTCCCATTGAGAAATATTTCACTTTCTTGACAAAGTCTCTTGAAGAAAAAAGTGTTTGATTTTGAGGAGGTAGCATTTATTTATTTATTTTTCATTGTTTGTTGCTTTGGGTGTAAGGTTTAAGAAATTACTGCCGACCACAAGATTTTGAAGATGTTTCCCTACATTTTCTTCTAGGAGTTTTTATGTTTGTTCCTTTTATATTTAGGTCCTTGATCCATTTTGAGTTAATTTTTGTAAGATGTGAGATAGGGGTCTTCTTTCTTTCTTTTGGATATGGCTATCTAGTTCTCCCAGCATCATTTGTTGAATAGGCTCTTCTGGCCCAGCTAGGTGGGCTTGACAGCCTTGTCAAAAATCACTTGACCGTAGATGTGAGGGTCTGTTTCTGAGTTCTTGATTTGGTTCCATTGGTCAGTCTATCTTTATGCCAGTACCATGCTGTTTTTACCACTCTACTGTTATGCTAAAATAAAACAAACAGACTTCAAAGGGAGTGCAGAGGAAGTTTATTGAGCTAAAGTTGCATTAATGCAGGAGCAGCACTAAAAAAGAGGATTCTGCTCAAAGAGGTGAGCTGGGGGAGCAGCTTATATGGCTGCTTAAGACAAAGGAGAGGTTGCAGGGGGATGGGAAGAGATAAGGTGGACATGATTTATGGTTACTACGTGTGCTCTATGAGCTGTTCTGCGAGCTGCGTGGTCTACTGGGGCTATGGGGGCTGTTTGAGCAGGGTGTCCTTGAGGCCCAGTTTGT
Source organism: Cabassous unicinctus (assembly GCA_029593785.1). Classification (NCBI taxonomy): domain Eukaryota; kingdom Metazoa; phylum Chordata; class Mammalia; order Cingulata; family Chlamyphoridae; genus Cabassous; species Cabassous unicinctus. The sequence continues at coordinate 9,918 of JAQZBX010054731.1, forward strand.
TAATTAGCAAGCAGGATGGGGAGGTAGGATTGTAGCCATCTGGTGAGCATCAGCAGCAGGCTTTGTTGGTGTTAGCTGGGGCCTCAGGCTGAGGCAGGAGGTTTATCATCACTGTAAAGGATTGTTGGTATGTCAGCTTCAGTTAACCTCCGTTTCTTCTTTATAATTCCCTGGATAAAATGGAAGCTCAAGCAAATCAAGATGGTTAGTAAAATCATTTACCATTCCAATTTCACAGTAGCTACGTAATATGCTTTAAAGTCAGGAAGTGAGAATTCTCCAACTTGGTTCTTTTTAAAAACATTTTTGGCTATTTGGGGCCCCTTACCCTTCCAAATAAATTTGATAATTGGCCTTTCTATTTCTGCTAAGAAGGATGTTTGGATTTTTATTGAGATTGCATTGAATCTGTAAATCTACTGGGATTGGCTGAATTGACATCTTAACTATATTTAGTCTTCCAGTCCTTGAACACAGTATGTCCTTCCATTTGTTTAGGTCTTCTTTGGTTTCTTTCAGCAGTGTTTTGTAATTTTCTGAATACTGTCCTTTTTTGTCCTTGTTTAAGTTTACTCCTAAATATCTGATTCCTTTAGTTGCTATTATAAGTAGACTTTTTTCCTGACTTCCTCAGATTGCTCATCAGTAGTATATAGAAACACTACTGGGAAGTGGGTGTGGCTCAATGGATAGAGCTCCCGTTTACCATATGGGAGGCCCGGGGTTGGCTTCCCAGGGCCTCCTTGTGAGAGCAGGCCGGCGGTGGGCTGATGTAGCAGGACCTCACAGCAAGGGGGAGATAAGCAGACACAGAAGAAACACACAGCGAATGGACACAGTAAAACACAAGCAGCAAGGGGGGGATAAATAAATAAATAAATAAACCTTTAAAAATAGAAACACTACTGATTTTTGCATGTTAATCTTGTATCCTGCCACTTTGCGGAACTCATCTATTGTAGCTTCATTTTGTATTTTTCATGATTTTGTAGGTATAGTATCATATCATCAGCGAATAGCAAAAGTTTTACTTCTTCCTTTCCTATTTGGGTTCATTTTATTTCTTTTTCTTGCCAGATTGCTCTAGCTAGAATGTCTAGCACAATATATATATATATTTTTCCCAAAGTGTAGAATCAATGGTATAATCACATAGTTGTGTGTTCATCACTTCAATCATTATTAGAGCATTTTCATTATTTCAATAATAATAATAAACAAAAAACAGAGAAACAAGAAAATTCCTCACCTTTCAATCTCAATCTCTCTATACTTCTCCCACTGTACATACATATTGTACATTTAGCACAATATTAAATAAGAGTTGTGACATTGGATATCATTGACTTGTTCCTGATCTCAGCAGGAAAGTTTTCAGTCTTTCAGGATTGAGTACAATGCTAGCTGTATGTTTTTCATATATGCACTTTAACATGTTGATAAAGCTTCCTTCTATTCCTATCTTTTGGAGTGTTTTTATCAAGAAAGAATGCTGTATTTCATCACATGCTTTTTCTGCATCAATTGAGAGGATCATGTGATTTTTCCTCTTTAATTTATTAATGTTGTTTATTATATTAATTGATTTTCTTGTGTTGAACCACCCTTGCATACCTGGGATAAAACCCACTTGATCGTGGCATATAATTCTCTTAATGTGCTGTTGGGTTCAGTTTGCAAGTATTTTATTGAGGATTTTTGTATCATTAGAGAAACTGGTCTGTTTCATAGTATTTTTTTTAAACAAATCAATTTTATTGATACATATTAATAAAGCAAACAATTAATCCAAAGTGTACAATCAGTGGTATTTGGTATAATCACATAGTTGTGCATTTATCACTTCAGTCACTTTTCATAGTATCTTTATCAGGTTTTGGTATTGGGGTGATGTTGGCTTCATAGAATGAGTTTGTTTGCGTTCCTGTTCAATTTTATTGGTAGAGCTTGAGCAAGATTGGTATTAGATCATCTCTGAATGATTGGTAGAATTCACCTGTGAAGCCATCTGGTCCTGGGCTTTTCGTCTTTGGGAGGTTTTTGATGACTGTTTCAATCTTTTTACTTGTGATTGCTTTTTTGAGGTCCTCTATTTCTTTTAGGGTCAGTGTAGGTTGTTAATGTGTTTCTAGGAATTTGTCCATTTCATCTGTGTTGTCTAGTTTGTTGGCATACAGTTGTTCATAGCATCCTTTTATGATCTCTCTTACTTCTGTAGGGTCAGCGGTAATGTCCCCCCTCTCATTTCTGATTTCATTTATTTGCATTTTCTCTCTTTTTTTGGCTTGTCAGTCTAGCTAAGAGTTTGCCAATATTGTTGATCTTCTCAAAGAACCAGTTTTGGTTTTGTTGATTTCTTTATTGTTTTTTTGTTCTAAATTTCATTTATTTCTGTTTTGATCTTTTTGTTTATTTTCTTTGGCTTGGTTTGGGATTAGTTTGATGTCTTTGTCTAGTTCCTCCAGTTGTGCATGTAAGCCTTTGATTTTAGCTCTTTTCTTCTTTTTTAATATAAGCATTGGGAGCTATAAATTTCCCTCTCAGCACTTTGTGGTGTCCCATAGGTTTTGATACGTTGTGTTCTCGTTTTCATTCATCTCAAGATATATACTGAATTTCTTGCAGTTTCTTCTTTGACCCACTGAGTATTTAAGTGTTTTGTTTAATCTTCGTAAATTTGTAAATTTTCCCTTTTCCCATCCATTATTGACTTTCAGCTTCATTCCATTATAGTTGAAGAACGTGTTTTGTATTAATTTCAGTCTTTTAAAGTTTATTGAGACCTGTCTTTTTGCCCAAAAATGGCCTGTCCTGGAGAAGAATTCATGTGCACTTGAAAAGAATGTAAATCATACTGTTTTGGGGTGTAATGTGCTATAAATGCCTTAGGTCTCGTTCATTTATCTTATTATTCAAGCTCTCTGTTTGCTTGCTTATACTCTGTCCAGGTGTTCTATCCAATACTGAGAGAGGTTATTGAAATCTCCAACTATTATTGTAGAGATGTCTATTTCTCCCTTTAATTTTGCCAGTGTTTGCCTCATGTTCTTGGGGCACCCAGGTTAGGTGCATAGATATTTATTATAGTTACTTCTTCTTGGTAAATTACCCCTTTTCTTAATATGTAGAGACTTTCTTCATGTCTTATAACAGTTTTGCATTTAAAATCTATTTTTCTGATATTAGTATCACTATTCCAGATCTTTTTTTAGTTACTATTTACATGGAATATCTTTTCCCAACCTTTCACTTTCAATCTGGTTGTATCCTTGGAGCTGAGGTGAGTCTCTTGTAGATAGCATATAGACGGCTCATATTTTTTTTATCCATTCTGTCAGTCTATATCTTTTGTTTGGGGAATTCAATCTGTTAATTTTCAGTACTATTACTGTAAAGACATTACTTCCTTCATCCATTTTATCCTTTGGCTTTCATTGTCAAACCTTAATATTGTCTGTCTGTTTACCCTTTTAGGAACACTTACTAATAATCCTCATTTCTACACTCTTCTCCAAATCTCTTGCTTTTTCTTTTTTTCCTTTCAGGCAGTAGAACTCCCTTTAGTATCTCTTGTAAATTTTGTCTGTTGATAACATACTCTCAGTTTTTGTCTGTGAAGACTCTGAACTCACCCTCATTTTTCCAGGACAGTTTTTTCAGGTAAAGAATTCTTGGCTGGCAATTTTTCTCTTTCAATACCTTAAATACATCATACCACTTTCTCCTTGCCTCCATGGTTTCTGATGAGAGATTGGCACTCAGACTTATTGAGGTTCCCTCATATCTGATGCATTGCTTTTCTCTTGCTGCATTGAAAATCCTCTCTTTATCTCTGATATTTGTCATTCTCAATAATAGGTGTGTTGGAGTAGGTCTATTCAGATTTATTCTGTTTGGGTTGTGTTGTCATTCTTTGTCTTTCATAATGATTGGGAAATTTTAGGTCATTATTTCCTCAAATATTCTTTCTACCCATTTTCCCTTCTTTTCTCCTTCTGGGACATTGATAATGTGTATATTTGTGGTTTTTGTGTTGTCATTCATTTCCCCGAGACTCTGTTCCATTTTTCCCATTCTTTTCTCTTTATGGTCTCCTTTCTTTTCAACGTCAGATGGTTGGTCCTCCAAGTCATTAATTTTGTTTTCCATCAATTCAAATCTGCTGTTATATGCCTCTCATGTATTTTTAACCTCATCCATTGTATCTTTCATTCTCATGAGCTCTGTTACTTTTCTTTGCAGGTTTTCAAATTGTTCTTTATGCCAACCCAGTGCCTATTTATTTATTTATTTATTTATTCCCCCCTTGCTGCTTGTGCTCACTGTGTCCATTTTGCTGTGTGTTTTTCTGTGTATGCTTGTCTCCCTTTGCTGCATCATTTTGCTGCACCAGCTCACGTGCCGCACCGCGCGGCGCTTCGTGGGCCATCAGCTCACTGCACCGCGCGGGCCGGTTTGCCTTCACCAGGAGGCCCCGGGAATTGAACCCGGGGCCTCACATATGGTACATGAGAACCCAATCACTTGAGCCACATCTTCTTCCCCCAGTGTCTTATTAATATCCTGTATTTCTTTACTCATATTTTCCTTCAACTCCTTGAATTGATTTAGGAGATTTGTGTCATTATCATTGATTAGTTGTCTTAAATCCCATGTCTTATCAGGATTTTTGCTTTCTTTTTTGGCTGGGCTATCTCTTCTGTCTCTTAGCATGACTTGTAAATTTTTCCTGATGTCTAGACATCTGAATATGTTGTTGAATTTACTCTGGCAGTCAGTTTCTCTCTCTTGCCTACTGGTTTTGTTAACGTGGTTCTTCTTTGATTTTTGGTTCAAATTATTCTAAGTCTTTAAAATTGCCCAGCTTAAGTTATCAAAATAGGGCCAGGGATTCACTAATGGAGCAGCTCTGCTTCGAGAGACTCGTAAAAGTGCTTTTTCTCCTTGCAGATTCCTGGCTGTCCAGCAGATGGTGCTCGTCAGCAAATGTTTCTACAGAGGTGTCTCTTTCAAGCTCTACTTCTCTGTCGTTCTGTCTGGCCAGAGCCGAGATTCAAAGTGGGCTCTGCTCACCAGATATACTGAAGAGAAACCACTCTCTACCCCTGCCGCCTCCTCCCTCTTCCCAGGGAGGAGGATATCTGTTCTCCTCTCAGTTGGCTGCAGTGAGCCATGGATTTTATCTAGGCTGTTCACCTTGCGGGTGGGTGATGGGTGCTGTTCCCAGCTGCAAATATTAGTAACTCAGGGTTTTCATTTTGGCTTCTTTGTCTCTCTGTCCCTCACCCCACTGAGGATGTGCAGCACTTTTCTGGTCTGCAGATCCATAAAGCAGCTCCCTCCATTTTTGCCCTTCCTCCATTGTTTTTGTGAGAGAGTTCAGCCCTGCCTACCTACTCTGATGCCATCTTCCCAGAAGTCCTCCTAATTTTCTTTTATAACGAGTGTATATTGCTTCTGTAATAAAAAATATATATTTTCAACTAAAGTAATGTAGCAGAAGTGTAAAAATAGTAATTATCCTAAATATAAAGTCCGTAGTGCTAATGGAATTGATATTATATGAAAATAGTCAGTTTAATAGGAAAAGCTCAGATTATGAATTGTTTTATTGGCATCACTTTAGTTTCTGGTATTTTATATTTCTGTTTTTTGAATATTTGCCTTATATTTCTTTAGCATGATTTTTATGAGCTTTTAAGATGTTTTGGTGACTGAGTGGATTTATTATCAGGTTGGAATGAGAATATTTTTTATCAGGTTGGAGAAATAATTTTGTGATGAAACACATGAAGTTGCTTTGCATGAGAGTTGTCTTTTCACAAACATACCTGTAGGTATGCAGAGCACTAGCCAGTACTTTGCACCTTTTCTCGAGAGATGAGTTGTGTGTCTCTTTTCAGTAATTGAAAGTTAATTGTAGAAGAGAATTGTTAAGAAGCACCTGAAAATCCTAGAATTTATTTTCTAAGGAAGATGATGAAGGAAATTGTTTCTGTTTAATCTTCATGTAAAAACGAACAATTTATTCTTTATTCCCAGATTAGAAATGATATTTGCCAAATTTGATGAAGTGCAAAATTCGGGCAGTATGATTTTGAGTGTCTGCAAAGGTAAGAGTTATTAAGTTATTCCAGTTCTCAAATATTTCTAAAATTATTTAGCAAAGTTTTAGGCTCTAAAATGTTTTTCAAGTCAACTATTGAATTGATTCAACAGAATTGATTTTGTGGCTTGAAAACTTAGTTGGGCTACAATATCAAATTATTTCCATGCTACTGATCATGACCTAGCCTCTGACTCTTTTGAAGTAAGTAAGATTTTAATTCTGGGTTAGTTTTGTAAAATGATGTAGTCTTGCCTTACTTTTTGTGTCTTTTGAGTTGAGGGTGTGGTGACCCTCTTGCCCTCCACATTTCATACATAAAATGTGTTTTTTATTCCCATATTAATTATTTTACTTAATTGTTTTTAGTGGAAATTGTGAGGTTGTTGAACTCTGTTTGCCTGTGAGCAGACTGTCAGTGATGATCCTGGTGAGGGGAGACATATACTGGGACTTCACCAGCATAATCATCTTTGTCTTCAAGATCTTGAGACCAAGATGGAATTCAGGGAAGCCTAGGATTAGTTTCTGACATTTATTTGATGTTTGTAGTTGCTCTCCTTTTTGTAAGGTTGCTAGATTGTGTTTGGTTCAATTGGGTAGCCTTTACCTAGACTTTAGAAATATATATGTGACAAATATGTATTATTTTCAAAGATAGAATAGTTGGTTTTTCTACCTAGGAAAGTAGCTCCATATCAAAGACGGTGTGGTTAGGTTGGTAATGTTAATGATGTTGGAGAACAAATTTGGCACCTGAGCTGTATGGTCAAGTAATAGTAAGACTAGTTACTGATATAATTTAGTTACTTTTCTTGGTGTTAAACCAAGGCTGAGCCTTGTGTTGCAGGAAGACAGATGGAGTGAGAATTTAGTGTTAATAAAAATGTGTCTGCCCTAATCTAAACTTAGTTCCAGAAGCATAAATTGACTTCAGTGCCACCAGTCCTCACCCTGACTGCCAATTGTTTCTCACCTCTCTTCTCTGAATAGAAGGTGTTTTAAGTATCTTGTCCTTATTTTTCCAGCAGTTACCTCTGTCCATTTCCATAGAAACCAGAAATAGCATGAAGATGCAGAGTTATTAAAATTCCTTGAACTGAGATTTGTTGTTTTGATAATATTTACAGTATACTTTCATTTGTGTACTCCAGACCATGTAACTACAACTTTAAGGAAAAGAGTGCAATGCATGTTGTTTTAAGGTATTTATTGTTTGGATATAGTTTACTTTGAAAGCAGTCTTATTCTTGCATTTTGTGAGGTTATTTCTGTTACCTTCAAAGTAGGAGGTTTTTTGTTCCCTGTTCTTTTAGCTCTCATTTCTTTTCCTCTTGTTTATCTCTCCATGTATATCTTCTCTTTGAGGGTGTCCTCAGAGATTGTATTGAAGGTTATGCTCAATATTGCAAGTATGGTCACATATGAAAGTTAAAATTTATACATTGAGTTTGGAAATTGGTCATGATGTTTTTGTTTTATAAAGCTTTTTGTTTATTTCTCCCCACCCCCTCATTGCTTGCACTTGCTGTGTCTGTTTGTTGTGTGCTTGTCTTCCTTTTTTAGGAGGCACCGGGAACCGAACCCGGGATCTCCCACGAGGTAGGCAGGAGCTCAATTGCTTGAGCCACATCCACTTCCCAGTCATGATGTTTTTGATGAAGTATTATGCTGTCATTGAAAAAGACTTTAATGGATTCATTAACAAGGGAGGAAAATAGCAGAGGGAAATCCATTAATGATGTTGGCAGGTCTCAAGGCCCAGGCTTTGACTTCTCTTCTCCTTAGTCTCCTGATTGTCTTCTTCCTCTGTCTCTCTCTCTGTCTCTTTCTCTCCCTGCCTGTGTAATCTAGCCCATATGCTTTAAATGACAACTAATTGCTGATGATTCCCAATGTATAGTTCTAGGTCTGACCTATCTCTCTCTTATGCTATGGACTTGGTAGCCTGTGGCCTTGATGACATTTCCACTTGGATGCCTAATAGGCATCACAGGCTTAAATGTCCAAAAGTGGAACCCTGCTGTCTCTTCTTGTTCCTCAAATCTGTTCCTCTCCCAGTCTTACCTATTTCAGTCAGTGGTATCAGCATCTGCTTAAAACTAGGAACCTATAGGTCATCACTGATCTTCCATTTTTTTTTTTTTTTTTTAAGATTTATTTATTTATTTATTTATTTCTTCCTTCTCTCTTTCATTGTTTGTGCTTGCTGCCTGCTCTCTGTGTCTTTTCATTGTGTGCTCTCTCTGTCTCCTCATCTTCTTTTTTAGGAGGCACCGGGAACCAAACCCGGGACCTCCCTTGTGGTAGGCAGGTATCCAACTGCTTGAGCCACATCTGCTTCCCACTGATCCTCCATTCTAACTCATCAGTCATTTCTACCTCTGAAAAACTAATATGGGGGATGGGTGTGGCTCAAATGGTTGGGCGTCCGTGTCCCATATGGAGGGACCCGGGTTTGTTCCCCGGGACCTCCCGGTAAAAAAAAACCAAAAAAACTAATATATCCTAAATTTGTTAATTTTTTCTATCT
>JAQZBX010054732.1:0-18606 GCA_029593785.1 Cabassous unicinctus
GCAACATGTACAACACACAGTCTCCTACTTTGACCCCTTCCGTGTGCATAATTCAGTGCTGTTGGTTACATTCGTAATTCTGTGCTACCATCACCAAGAACATTTCCACCACCCAGAACAGAAAGCCTGCACCCACTAAGTGTGATTTCCCGCCCCCACCCCTGGCCCCTGGTAACTGTACTCTACTTTCTGCCTCTATGAATTTGCTGATTCTAGGCATTTCATGTAAGTGAAATCATACAGCATTTGTCCTTTGGGGTCTGGCTTCTACTCAACGCGACATTTCCAAGGTTCATCCATGCTGCGGCATGTGCCAGAACTTCATTCCTTGGTACGGCTGAGCAATTTTCATTGCAGAAGTGTCACCTCTGCTCCTGGCTCTAGGGACGGATGTGGCCAGGAACGTTGGTGCACAAGTATCTGTTCGAGTCCCTGCTCTCAATTCATTGGAAGAATGTACCTCGGAGTGGGATTGCCGGGTCATATGGCAATTCTACGCTTAACTATTAGCTCTTTAAATGTGCACTTCCATCAACCCAGCATGTCTACGTCTACACGGCTCTCCTGGCGAAGGCTCGTGTGGGCACATGAAGAGCAGGGATGGGGCTGTTCCCTGCAGCACGATTTGAAATGGCAAAACCCTCAGACAACCTCAGTTTCCAACAACAGAAGAATGTGGTGTAAGGTCGCAGGACCCACCACCTGGAATACTATACAGCAAGTAAAAAGAATGCAGAAGGTCTCTTAGTACCAACCCGGAAATCGCTAAGCAGAAAAGGCAAGATGCAGAAGGCTGTGGACCCATGATCCCCTTTATGGAAGAAACCGACCCACGTGTGTGTAACTGCGTCTTTTTGCGAAATGTTTCATGACAAGGATGCACTCTTGCGTTACTTGTGTGGATTTTGTGCTGCTTTCTCTGTCTCTGCTGACATTGCCGTATTTCTCCCTGTGGCAAGCCCACCCCTATATTTCCTGCCCTCCTCTGGGTGTCGTTTCAGATCCAAGAAGGTGCCGTTTTCAAGCTCCACCTTTTCCCTTCCTCAAGCAGGTCTTGTCTGTTTGCTGACAACTTTAACCAACCAGGACTGAAGCTATTCTGGGCCAGCCCAGGGCAAGGTGCCCCAGCCCCAGCCCCCAGAAGCCTCCAGGCCAGCGGGGAGACCGGGGACACCAGCCCCCAACCCGGGTCCTGCAGCAGGGGAGGGGAGTGAGCAGCCTCAGACACAAGCCTCGCTCTGCTCTCTGGGCCACTTTCAGGCGTGGCCAGTGGGGCTCTCCAGGTAGAAGATTCTGGAAGAACAGCCTCCAGCAACCCTGAAGCTGTGCCCACCCACAATTACCTGGAGGCTCATGAGAGCCCCCGATTCCCAGGCCTGAGCCCAGCTCTGCTGCATCAGAATCTCCAGCCTGGGGTTCCTCCATCCAGGCCAGTTTGGGGAGCCCTGTCATCAGGTACCAGCAGCAGCTGTCCCCCTTCTTACAGCCACAAGGACCTCATCCCTCTCTGCTCCAAGCAGGACGATTTGCCCGCTCGCCCCTCCAGGGCCCTGGGGCCACATGCTTCATACCGGCTTCTCTGGCCTCTGCTCCCACAGAGACCCTTGAAAAATATTCATGTCGCAAGCTGGAGAACTTTGGAGCCGAGCGAGCCGCCTCTGCATCAGAGCCAGGCTGTGCAGCTCCACGGGGATCGATATAACCCGTAGCTGGAGATGATTTGAGTTCGGGAAGTGAGCGTGACATTGGATCCAAGCTGCCAATTAGCTTGCAGCCCCCGTCCCTGCCAACGGGCCTGTTTGCGCAAGGTGGTGCCCCGTTTATGGAGGTTCTAGGCTCGTGGCGCGTCACCCTGTGCCCTCCGGCCTCTTCGCAGCTCCATTTAGCCGTCTAGGTCACGGCAGCTTGGTCCGCAGCGACAGTTAGCTCTTCCTGCATTGCGCCTCCTTTCTCTATCCTTGCAATCTAAATCTAATTTGTTGGCCCAGGGACGTGGGGAGCAGCCTGTGCACCGAGCCGGGGTGCAGCAAAGAAGATAATATACCGCGTTCCGGTGTGATAAGGCTCTTTATAGAAGGCGTTAAATAGAGGCTAGCTTTGAGCCTGACGAAGCCCGTGATTAATTCCTGCCTGGAAAATACCTACTTTCTGGACCACAGAAGGCTCTGTGGGGACAGAACAGAGGCCCAGCACCCCTGCCTTCTCAAGCTGGTTTTACATCTGGGTGGGTTATGAGATTAGCTGTGGGTAAGCCCCCCGAGGGCAGAAGCCACGCTTTATAGGCACTTCCTCCGCGTCTAGCTGGGATGAAAGGTGTTCCATAGACTCCCGTTGAAGTAATTTGGATGGAACAGAAGTGAAACGTTATTCTTTACGTCCTTGTTATGACTTTGAGGCACGGCTTCCTTGTTCCTGCATCCGCCCACCTCGGAAGGCTGGGTAACAATCCGGTGCTAGAGTCTCGAGCCGTCACCCCTGCCACAAGCACAGAGGCCTGTTTGCACTGAGGAACCCCGAAATGGTGGTGGTCCCCAAGGTCAGAAGAAAGGGGAGGTTGTGGAACTCCTGCCACGCTTTCGTCGTTCCTGCTGAACAGGCAGGGGCCACACCTGAATCAGTGGGTCACCCATTCATTCATCCACTCAACAAATACCAAATCTCCTCGCTTCTAAAATGCAGTTTTTCACAGGACAGTATCTCTGAAATCGGGATGCATCCTAACATGGGCAACATCTTTCATTTGACCACATATAGCTGGGGTTGCAAACTACAGGCCTCAGGCCAAATCCGCCCACCATCTGGGTTTATAGATAAAGTCTTATTGAAACACACAGTCTCACCCATTTGTTCACAGATTGCACTAAAATGGTGATGAGAAGATGTTGCAACAGCGACCACATGGCCTACAAAGCTGGAAATAGTTACTCTCTGGCCTTTTACAGAAAAATATTGCCATCCCCTTTCCTGCGGTATCTTTTAAGGACCCACCGTGGGATCCATGAGGGCAATGGGTAGAGGTTGGTATGGCGGCCTCAGGGACAGGCAAAGCCGGCTTCGAATCCTCCTGCCACCACTGACCGCTACTCTTCGAGCACCAGGGTCCTAATCTATGAGATGAGGGGCTGCTGAAGAGGAAATACAATCGCAAACACAACGCACCTAGTACGGTGCCTGGCATGCAGCACGCACGCGGTAATGAGAGTTCTCGCCTTTTTAATGTTTATTAATGTCGTGATTGTCCACATACACCAGGCACTGGGCTGCAAAGGGGCGAGGAGCGGACTCGGGGCCAAAACAAGCTGGGGGCTGGGGGGGAGTCGGGGAGGCCTTCCTGGAAGAGGTGAGTTCTGCACTCCAATCTGAGGGAGGACTGGGATGAGCCAGTGCTCAAGCTAAGGGCAGGAGCCCGGAGAGTCCCGGGCTTGAACCCCCACCGTGCTGCTTCCCAGCTGTGCCACCCGAGATGAGCCTCCCAGCGGCTCAGTGCTTCTGTTTCTTCATTTCTAAAAATGTGGGCGATCACTGGGACGAAGACGGCAGCGACTCCCACCAACACCTCCCCCATAAGGGGCGTCAACAGCAGTTACTTAGCAAATATCTCCCAGGCATTTTCTATTTGCCGGGCTCTGGGGAGAGGGAAGGAAATAAAACAGACATATGTCTGGTCCCTGGGAAGCGGGGAAGAGCAGATAAATGAGTAAAGAAATATATGACCGTACATTTGCATAAAGGCTATAAAAAACAGCGCAGAGTTAGAGAACGGGGGTGCAGGGCGGGGGTGGGCTCGGGGACAATGGACGCAGGTGAAAATACTCGGCCGTGCCAGGTACATCTCTAGTCCCTCCTCGGGCGGCCTCCCCAGCTCTCAGCCCCCACCCCGAGCTCCGACCAGTCTCAGGACTGCACCCAGCCCTCAGCCCATTGCTGCCGCTGGCCAGAGGGCCAAGCCAGCATCTCAGAGGCCACGTCCAGCCCACAGACAAATTCCATCTGCCCTGCATGGTTTTTTCCTCCAAAATTTGAGTCCACTGCTAAAATTTAAAATCAGGGGAGATGGCATAAAACTCTTGATTTCCAGCCGCTGTGAGCTGGAGCCGAGGAGGGGCTGTCCCCTGTAACTGGCCCTGGGCTGTCGCCCCACTTCCCGCACCCATCCTGTCCTCACACACCTTCCTGGCCCCAGACCAGGCACTGGGCATCCCACGGGAACAGGTTCATGCCCAGGCACCTGCCCCTTCCGCACCCTGCTCCAAGCCCCGACGGGCTGCTCCACAGGGGCCGCTCGGCCCATCCTGTTCCCGGGCGGCGGGGCCGTCCTGGGTGGAGGCGCCACAGGAGGTGTTTCTTTCCCCAGCTCTCTTCCAGCCAGGAGACACAGGCTCTGGGTCTCTCCTAAAGGCCCCAGCTCCTGCCCAGCAGCCACCCTCTCCGCGTCCGAGTTACTGTCCCTTCCCTGGCCCAGTAGGCCTGGGAGTGGGAACAGCTCCCCGTCTGCACCTAGTTCTGGGCTTCTGCGATGGAGCCTCACTGCTTTCCTACACCTGGCCCGCACCTGCACACCTCTCACAGGGCGCTTCATCGTACCTTCTCCAGCTCCCTACTTCCCGCAGGGCTGAGCTTGGCGAGGGGCTGAGGCGCAACGCCTAGCTGTTGAGTGAACGGATGGCTCGTCACTGCGCACACCCTCTTATCCAAAGACTCCAAAAAGGGCCTGGATACATGGGGCTCTTCTGCCCCTCCCAAGAGCACCTTCCCACCTTATGAGACTCGGGGTGCACCCAGCAAGGGTCTCCAGTCCCAGAAATCTCACCCCTTTCCTTTCCCAGATTCCCCTGGGCTGCTTCCAATGTAGGTCTCGTCGGGGCCACGAGAGCACCAACAAAGCATCTCCTAAACCACGTCGGGGCCACGGGGCAAGGCCTCACCACCAGGTCTCCAGGAGGGAATTACTGTCTGTCAGTGTATAGTTTAACATGGCCGCAGAAAGCCATGAGCAGTCCTGGAGAGCCGTGGCACTTGTTGACAAGCTTCTGAAGCCCCGCAGTTAGGGGAGCAGAGGCTGGCGCAGAGCTGGCGTGACCTGGCCACCTGGCCCACTCAGAAATTCCCTACAGCTTCAGGGTCAGAAATGGCGGAAATGGTATCCCTCACTTGCACCTCCTCCGGCACCCACACAGGAGCTGGCTCCGAAGCGAGCTCTGTGTCCTCCTCAGCGCCCAAGCCTGGCCTCACCTGGTGCATGTAGGTGATAAATTGGCTCTGGTGTGGCCAGTGCCTACTGGCAGCTCCATTTTACAGAAGAATTAAGCAAGGCTCAGAGGCAACCCATGTCTCCCCTGTAACCCCAGGGCTGGTTGGAGGAAGGGAGAAGGCTGAGGCTCCCGGGCTGCAGCAGTCCTCGGCGCTTGCCACTGATAGCAGCTGCCAGGCCCGGCTCCTGGGAAGCCCAAGGGGCTGCTTGGAGACCCTCAGGCAGCCGGAGCTGTGCAGGAGAGGCCCGGAATGTAGTGCAGTGTGCACCTCTGCTCTTGGCCACAGGTCCTGTGAGCCATTGGCCTTTGAGAATGGATGGTGGCAGAGAAGGCCTAGCCTGGCTGGGGGAAGATGAAACTCCATGAAATAACCTGCGGGGAGCAGCTGCTCCATTTCTGCAGGACGTGAAATGAAGCATCAGCTGGAGAACAAGTTCCCCTAAGGCACCTCCTAAGGAGTGGAAACAACCGGGCCCCAGGAGCCTTTGCAGCTGCTGATCACTCCTGGGTGCTGGGAACGGAGGCGAGAGGAGGCACCCTGGCCTCAGGAAGCGCGGCTGAGTAAGGGAAGCGGAAGCCCAAGCCAGCAAGGACTTACAGAGCATCCGTGCCAGGGTCACCTGAGGGATCCCCAGAACGGGTTCTGGGCTCCGGGGAAACTTACTCAAAGATGAGCCTTCCCGAAAGGCAAAGCTGGGGAGGAAACGAGAAGGCTCCGCTCTTCAACCTCGCCCCTTTCAGTAAGACAGCAACGAAGGCGGAGTTCAAGGGCGCCCCATTCCCAAGGCCGAGAAGCACTAGCCACAGCCTCTTTCCTCTGCCCACTCTCTCCCATCCCACGTTTCCCCCACAGGTTCGCGTTCACTCTTGCCCCGGCACCCTAAGGAGAGGCAAAGACCCCCAGCCTTTCCCCTTTCTTTCCGTTCTCCCCTCCTCCTTCCTGGGTAGACAGCCCCCAGCCCATGGGGGGAAGCCCCCGCCCTCCTTGCTGCCCGTTTCTCTGCCGCCCTCTGAACCTTGGCATGGAGGAGGCTGAAGCTGCGTCTCGGTTTACCTGGGACAGTCCTAAAACAAGTTTCAACAGCTTCCCCTTTCACCCTCAGAAGTGCCCCCGTTTGGACAAATCCCTTGGTCTCTCTACCACGCGGCACCTCCTCAGCGAGGCGGTACTGCCCTGAGCGCCCCCTCCCAGTAGGTCCCCTGGAGTCGTCTACTTCCACAAGAGCCTGCTCGCTTTGAAATGTGCTGATTTCTTGGAAAGCAGGTTATCGGATTTGTTCTCCACCTACACCAGGACTGACACGGTACTTGGGATGCAGCAGTCACTAAACACATAGGTGGTAGATGGATGGGTGAATGGTGGGAGGCAGAGAGGGTGAGGAGAAGGGAGAAGGGGAGGGAGGGAGGGAGGAGGGGTGGGTGCTGGGTGGATGGATGGACGGTGGAGAGAGGAAGGGATTTCAGGGACCCCAGCGAGGAAGCTATTGCAGTCATCCAAGCAAGAGCAGATGGCGGCCTCGGAGGAGTTGAAGATACAGAGAAGTGGGTGATTCTGAGAGATATTTTGGAGATAGGCCCAAATGAACTTGGATATGCTGGGGTGAGGAGAGAAGAGACGGGGTTTCCTATTTGGACCCCCGGCCTGAGTCTTCACTCCCCAAGCACCCTACATGAGAGGCAACAGCCTTGTGGCTTTCTGAGGCAACAGCGCATGGCCATGGAGCCTGTTTTGGCAGGAACAGGAGAGGACGGTCTGTGCTGGTCCCGGGAAGCAGGGCTTCTGCAAGGAGGAAGGCCGCGCCCGGGTCTCCCTCAGGGGCCCTCAAGAGCCCTCGGCGGTCGAGTCCTTGAACCCCTCTGAAGGTGGAGAACCAGGCACACGATAAATCATAAAAAGTTAAATGGAAAATCTGGGCTAGACAGAACAGAGCTCAGCAGGGAGATAGCCTGGCATGGAGCTTGAAAGCAGTTTGAGTCAAGACAGACTTGTGAGTGACCTCCCTCAGCCTGTTCCGTGATGTGTAATCCTAACAGTGCCTCCTCCAGGGTAGGTGGAAAACAACAGAAGACAATGGCCAAAATGAGCTCCCAGCAGCCCCCAGCGTGCAGAAAGCAATCTACGGGCCAAGCAGCAAAGCAATCTGTGTTGGGACATTAAATACATCATTTCATTTCACCCTCATCACCCACCTTCAAAGGTAAGCCCATGGGGAGAGGATGTGGCTCAAGCAGTTGAGTGCCTGCTTCCCATATGGGAGGTCCTGGGTTCGATTCCCAGTGCCTCCTAAAAATAAACAAGAAGCAAACAAATGAAAACACCAACTCAGGGAAGCCGATGTGGCTCAGTGGTTGAGTACTGGCTTCCTGCATGAAAGGTCTTGGGTTCAATCCCTGGGCACCTCAAAAACAAAACAAGGGGAGCAGATGTGGCTCAAATGGTTGGGCATCTGTCTCCCTTATGGAGGGACCTGGGTTCGATCCCCAGGACCTCCCAGTAAAAATAAAGAAAAATATAGAAGGCTCATGGGCCCCCAGGCCCCGTGCGCCGAGCCACACAGGAAGATGATGTTGTAACAGGAGAGCGACACAAGGGAGAGCCAAGACAGGACGCACCGAAAACCAGGAACTAAGGTGGCGCAGGCGGTAGGACGCCTCTAGCCCACATTGGAAGTTCCTAGGATCGAATCCTGGTGAAGACAGGAGGAGAAGGACGAGAAGAGAGGGCAGGAAACAGACACAAAGAATTGCCCAGCAAATGGACACAAAAACAGCAAAAACGAGTGGGGGTGGGGGGGTGTAAAAATGGATAAAAATAAATAAATAAATAAATAAATAACCACAAAAGAAACAAACAAAAAAAAACAAGCTAAGCTCAGGACACCTGAGCATCTCTCCGCGATGCACACTACAGTAGACACGGAAGCTGTTTGCCACAGGTCACACCGTCCTACCTTGACAGAACCTTACAAGTTGTACTTTCTGAGTTGATTTAGAACAGAGGTCAGCATGTATTTTTGGCAAAGGGCCAGCTAGTGAATAGTTTCTGCCTGTGGGCCCTAGAGCATCTGTTGTACTGGCTCAGCCCTGCCACAGCAGGGTGAAAGCAGCCATGGACAGGATAGAAAGAAATGAGCATGGCTGTGTTCCAATAAAACTTTATTTACAAAAACAGGAACAGGTGGATTTAGCCCACAGGCCAGAGTTTGCAGACCTCTGTTCCAGGTTAGGCAAGGAAAGTTCTTTAGATGCACATTTTACCTCAAATACCAACTGACTTGCTTGTAACACATCAAGGAATTAGAAGTGAGCCGTGGGCCACGTGTTCTCTGTGAAAAGAGGTGTAAGGTATCTCTTCCTGATGTTTCTCTGCTGTGGGTTTTCTGATTGAGTTTTAAGCCCACCAAATTGCTGTGTCCATGGAGAAACTCTCTTCCTTCCCCCTGTCAGCAGCTTTTAGGGGAAGCAGGCTGGTCTTTCTGTATTGGTAAGGGGAGAAGGTAGCAATGGCCTCTCCTGACTTACCCAACTGGTCACCATCTTGGAACTGCAGTGCTGCTGGAAACTCAGTGATTATGGGGATAAATGTGATTTCCAAAAGAAAGAAACTTTAAATGGGCTCTTTAGATGAGCATGTTGCTTCTGGACACTCATATGGGGAAAATAGAAATATTTTCCAGCGAGCGGAGGTGGGGGTTGTGAGGCCACGCCTTGACGAGGCCTCAGTTCTCTGCCTTTTTTCCAATGAGCTGGTGGCTTCCAAAGTCATCGCTGGGCAGGGAGAAGGAGGGAATGGAGTTGGGGAGGGGGCTGCAGAGAACTAATTTTTGGAACTAGCAACACATTTATAGCAGAATCATAACTGTAAAATACTGTTGTATCATTCAACTTACATGTGTACCTTGGAATGTTTATAACTACTGTAAATCAAGAGGCCGCCCAGCCAGGGCAGCAGCCACATGTCGACATTCCAAGGAAAACGTATAAAATAAATAAAACAATCACATAGTATCAACATTCCATTCCCTGCTGGAAAACGGAAAATGTAATGGCTCATGGACAAATGCACGCGCCCAAAAATGAGCTTGTTGGGAGCCAGGGTGGCTGGGGCCTCCTCTCCAATGAAGATGTCAACTGCAGAAAAAAGCTAGGAAGACGGGAAGAAAACACCTGGCCCCGGACAGCAGCCTCGGCTCTGCCGGCTGACAGGGCAGGCGGGGGCCCTCCCCGTCCCTCCTCTCTCCTGGTCTGTGGGGGGCAAAGTCATTTCCAGACCGACACGCTGTGACTTCTGGGGAGAGGGGGATCACTTCTGTCCAGCTGCCATCCCCGAAGCACATGTCCAGGGATCGGCAAACTCGCCTGACTGCTGCCCCTAGCCATTGAGTTAAGATTTAAGCTGCTTTTACGTGTTGACCAGTGGCTTGTAGAACACACATCTACATGAGCTCTGGCTGGAGAAAGCTCTGGCCATTGAAGCTGTGTGGGCCCGAGGTCTGAAGTCGGCAGCTGGGCAATTCTGATTCGTCAGCACTGGGAACTACTGGTTCTCTTTTTTCAATTTCACTCCATGCAGTGGGACATGCAGCAGGGCACTCAGCAAAGAATCCTAAAACGGTGGTTTGGTTGTTTTTTTTTAAGTGTTTGCAAAAATCCTTTGCACTGCCTTTCCTGTCTTAGGGCCTTTATGGTCAAATATACAAGCTTAGGGAATGAAAACTAAAAAAAGCTAAAAATTATTAACCACCAGGGATTACACACATCTTGGAGGACTTTGAAGCAGGTTTGTTTTTCCTTTCTCCCAGGAGAGGGTCTTCGCTTTCTGACGATGTTAGAAGAGGCCAAAAAATGCCCTGGTCGTTTTCCCCAAAGTGTTTGAGAAGACTATTTCCAAGGTATTTAAACATTCCAATATTGTCTTTTTGAGTTCAAGTTTTCTTCTTTCACCAATTCAGAAAAATGGGCAGATTTTGGATTTTCCAGTGCTTAGATTCGGGGGTAGGAGGTGATTGCAATGCATTTTTCCTACGTCCTTGGTAACCTGAAAAGAATCTAGGAAATTTAGAATTAAAAGGTCCCCAAACATACAGAAAAAAGGGTTTCTCTAGGGGGAGGGGTGGCAGTCGCAGTGATCGAGTCTGGCGAATCACAGTCCAACCTCTTTGTGAGCTGAGCTTCTAGTTCCCTGGATCTTAATTTCAGAGGAACAAAAAATCCTCCAACTCCTGATCTGCAATTCGTATTTTTTAGCCAGGACAGAAACGCAAAGGACAACTGCAAATATTCCATCGCATCTGGCTTCTTACCTGCTGCTTCCAAGCCAGGTTGGTTCCGAGTGGGTCTTTTCCAAGCCTCGTCTGGTTTGGGTTTTGAATGTCCCGTTTCTTTGCGTTGTCAGTCGATGGAGGGCAGGGGTCTGCCTGATGCCCCCTTACCCCTGGGGCTTCTCAGATGCTGACCCAACCAGCAGAGAGTGGCTTCCCCCTCGTTCCCCAGCCCTGCCCCTCCTGCCTTGCTATCTGCCGTGAATGAGGAAAGAAACTGCGACTGATTAGCATTCCATTTCTAAACAGAACAGACAGGGATTTAGACTGCAGAATTCCAGATGTTGATATTTGTTTTATTGGATCATAATTACAGTTAAAAAAAAATTACTGCCAAAAAATATGACTGCTGCCTGGGATTTGGATTCATTGTCCCTTCTTTGTCCTCTGCCTGCCTCCTCGCATGGCCTCGTCTCTCACCAGCCCGCGGGTGATTTATTATTTCGGGAACCCCAGAGGAGACACAGCATTGCCTCTCTGTAAAGGTCATGCGGTTAGCGCAGACTTTATCCGGGTCAGGAGTTGCCCTCGGACACGGAGGGGAAACTCCCGGCGAAGTTAATCAACACCCAGCTGGGAGCGGGTCAGCGAGCCAGCCCTGGAGTCTGGGCTGGGGAGATGGGGCTGCATGTGGCCTGGTGGTGATCTGGTTTCTCTACAAGCAGCTTTTCTGCAGCCCTCTCCAGATGAAGAGATCCCTGGTTTCATAACATGTAGTGTTCTGACCCTATCCCACTCCCAAAGGAAATCCTGGAAATTCATTCTATACGGGATGATGCTTTAAAAAAGCATTTAACTTGGGCCTGTGTTTTCTCCTCATAGATGGGGGAAACTTCAAGCATCTCCATGGCCAAACCTAGCAAGCAAGCTGAGGACCCAAGGGTGCCCAGAGTTGGAGTAGGGGCGGTTACGAGGCTAGAGGCCCCAAGTCCACTCAGGGGCCCAGGGGCAGAGTGCAGGGTGGCTCTCCCAGGCCTCAGCCGTCTCCACGGCCACAGCCACGTCAGGGAGGCGGTGCCGTGGCTCATAGGGAGGACTCTGTTCTCTGCTCTGGACCAAGAGCCGAAGCTGAGACACTAGTTTTAATCAGCATAGGGTGCAGCAAAGAGCACGTGGGGGGAAACTTTGAGCCTAAGGAGGTTAGGGCCTACTGGAACCCCAGACTTCCTGCCCACCTAACTTTTCTCCAGGGACCCCTCCACCCAGGGAGGTGAAGCTGACGGTGCAAAGCCTGCTGGGGCTCCTCCCTGAGGTCAGGAGGGAAGTGGTGCAAAAGGTACATGGTTTTGGGAAACTGTCCTTAATCCCACTGAAAGAGGCCCACAAACAGCAAACCCAGTGCTCGGCCCCGGCTCCCACTCAGGAGAGGAAGGTAAGAAGGCTGCTGCCTCAGAGGGGCCAGGCTCGCGGAGTCTGCCAAGCCAGGCTTCCTGGAAACTGGAAAACCGGATGCCTTTCGTGTGCCCGAGCCGGTCTCTCCAGGCCCGGACGCGCCGGGTGGAGCTTTCACGCCGCGTTCCAGCTGCCAGCCGAGACGGGGCGGCCAGGCGCGCCAACCCTTGTGACCGGCCCAGCTTCTACATCAATCTTTCAAAAAAGGCTTCACTTTGGAGGGGAGGTAGTCGGTGGCTCCGCCAGCTTCTTAAAAGCACTGCTCTTTCTTCACAAAATGTCAAGTGAGATTTCAAGGGGGACACATCGTAAGCGAAGTACGTTTTCCTGAGCGCAGAACCTTCCCTCCTGGACCCCTAGCCAGAACCTTCATCTCCTTTTCCAGAGAAACACCAGCGACAACAAACCGTGGGCGTTTTCTTCAAGAGCAGCGAGCGTCCCGCCCTGGTGGCAGCATCAAAGCTGGGTGCACTTTAGAAACCGAGAGAGGGAGCTGGGTCAGGCGGCAGCGAGGACTCCGCAGTTTTTCTGTCCGCGTTACTTGGAACCTTACCGAGGGGCCCCACCACGCACGGCGCCCCGCACGCAGGGGGCTCGGCGGGCGCCCCGCACAGACCTGAAAAGCGCGGCTGGCCCTGATTCCTGGGCGATCGCCATCTCCTTCCAGGACCCCACCCAAAAGAGGAAAGAGTGGGAGAGGTGGGAAAGGAAACAGCAGTTAGCGAGACACCAAGAATCCTGCAACAGGACTTCTCTCAATCCTGGGGACCACACTAGGGGAGACTGGGAAGTCGTTTTCACCCCCGAGTAAGAGCAATGGCTGAAGAGAGCAAATCAGTTTGCTGGGCTGTAGACGCGTCTTCACCGAGATACCCCTCCTTGTGAAATCACAAGTATGGAGAGTCTAAGACTATTCCCAGCTCGGCGCAGTGAAGACCTCTATCTTCTGCCTTGTGATGCCCCAGCGTCTCCTTGGTGGCAGCGTGGGGGGGGCCCTGATGCAGGAGCACCACGGCCATGGGGGCGGGGAGGAGCCACCGCCGGGGTCATTGGTCTGCTTTCTGCCAAGAAGCCAGCACGCAAGAGGGACAGGGACTCGCCCAAGGTCACCACACAAGCTAGGATGAAGTCAGCAGCTTGTGGCTGTGTCCCTAACAAGCAGAACCCTATAAAAAAGAAGCCAGACTATAAATCCACCCTCTGCACAGCTGCCAGATTGAGCGTCCCCAAATGCAAATGGGATGCTGCCGCCGGGCGGGGGGGGTGCCCTTCAGAGGTGTCCCCGCAGCTGCCCTCAGGAGAGACGCCCGATTCCTGAGCCCTGTCCGCGAGGCCAGATGGTCTGCGGCCCAAGGACATCTGGACCACGGCCAGCCTCCCCTCCCCCGCCCCAGCCCACTCCCAGGCCCAGGCTCCCCGGCCTTGGGGCTTCTGAGGAACACTCTCTCCCTCCCTGTGTCTCTGTCTCTCCCCTCTATCTCTCTCCCTCTGTCTCTCTCTTCTCTCCCTCCTCCTTCTCTCCCCCTCGTCCCCTTCCCCCTATCCAGAAACTCATTTCTTCATGCAACAAAGATTTCTCAAGCACCAGCGTTATGCCTGGCCCCGGGCCCAGCACCGAGGGATGTGATGAAGAAACGGACAGCACCCCTGTCCTCACGGAGCTGCCAGTGACGTGGGGAGGCAGGTTAATCCATAACCACACAAATGCTTACCAGGCAAGCCTGCAGAGCCGCCCCCCAGGAAAGTGGGGGGCATTTAAGAAGGGGCCCCGCATGGGGGACGGGCCAGAGGAGACCTGCCTGAGCAACAGGACTGGGGCCCGCAGTGACCAGTCTCACGGGGCGGGGGCCTGCGTGTTTCAGCCGCAGAGCGAGGTTCGGAAGTGGGTCCAGGCAGGGCTGAGCCTCCAGGTCCCGACAGCGGGCGCTGTGTGCAGCCCTGAAGCTCTTGCTTGCTGTTTGCCTTCCCACCGCCCAGGGCAGAGCCTGGGTCTCGGTACTCCTGATGATTTGTCATGGCAGCTCACAGCTGCCAAGCACTCAGCAGGCAGGTGCTCTGCTGCCCCCGCGACGTGGCCCTTTCATCCCCGTCACAATCCTGTAGGTAGGTGCTGGGGAAACTGAGGCCAGGAGACACTCGGAAACTTGTCCAGAGTTACAAACCTAGAAGTGGCAGGGCTGGGAGCTGAACCCAAGTCTGTGGGTCCCACTACTACTGTGTCTTCCTCTGTTTGTCCCCAGGCACCGGGCACATCAGGGCAGGCTCACAATAAATATTTAAGAGAAAGGGTGAAAGAAAGAGAGAAAGAAAGAGAGAAAGAGGGAGGAAGAAGGGAGGGAGGGATGAGGAGAGGGAGGGAAGAGGAGAGAGAGAAAGGAGGGAGAGAGGAAGGGAGAGAGGGCCACCGTGCAGATACTGGGGGCCCACACTCCTCTGGGTGACGCTGGCCTCTGCCCACAAGGACGGTGGTGTCCCAAGGCTGAGACGGACGCCCAGAGCCTCGCAGAGGGGACGGGCAGCCAGCGCACGCCAGAGCCTTTGGAGACAGTGGACAGCGCGGCTGGTCTCCACTACTGCCTGCCCCGCTGAGAAGTCATGTGGCCACAACATGCCCCCGGTTGTGTGCGGGCTTTGAGCCCGCGCTTTGAAGAAGGAGTCTTGATCAGCTCTTGGGGATATGAAAGGATGCGCTGAAACCCATTGCACCCGAGTGGGCTGGTATTGATCAGAAAGAAATCTATTGTTTCAGAGGAGAGCTTGGTTAGTGGGAAGACAATGTGGTCAGACTGCAAATACGGGGGGGGACAGCTGAGTAGGAAGAGGAGTCTGCCGAGAATTCAGAACTGACATACTTGCCCCCTCGAGCACGGGGTGGGCCAGAGCCACTGGGTCTGACGAATGAGCAGGCACCGAAAGGCGCCACCCACCAAGCCCCCTGGTGCCAAGATCAGAATGCAAGGGCACCCCAACTGGAGGCAGCTCCCCCGGAGGGCCAGCCAGCTCCCCGGGCAGGAGGGAACGCGGTGGGCGTGGGGGCCTGGCTGGCTGCGCGGCCTAGCGGTCCTCCCAGGCTCCGAGGGCCCCACGTTTAATGTCCTGCTGGTGCCGTCTTGAAATTCTTAGTGTTTTTATAAAAAAGGCCCCTGCGTTTTCATCCTGCACTGGACCCTGCAGATCTCGCAGCCCATCCTGCTTGGGAGGGACACCTCCGGGGGTGGACACCTCCAGGGATGGACTCTGATGGTGTGCCAGAGGATCTCGGGGCCTGCTGACCCCGTCACATCTTCCTGATGTGGCTGCGGGGAACGGACACTCACCAGGTGTGTGCTATTTCACGCCGTCTCACCGATTCGTGGCTAAGGGGATGTGTTTGGGAGGGAGCGAAGCCCATTTGCCAGTGGCTTTTGTCATCTGACGTCACCGCTAATGGTGGCCACTTACTGCCACCCAGGAGGACTGAGCCTTCTCAAAGGGGAGCAAAGAGGCAGGAGAAGAGAGTGCCAGGCTTGGGAGAACCCACCATCTCAGGAGAAAGGCAAAAGCCCCAAGAGCCCACGGAAGCCAGAAGAGCCCCCCTTTGTCCACTAGGTTTGTTTTACAGCTAGCATCCCCTGCCCCCAGCGTTACTGCTGGGCTGCTCCCCTGCGGCCTCCCCAGAGAGCACCCCTAACTTGGCCTGGGGCTTTCCTCTGCTGCCCAGAGCCTCCAGTGTGGAGAGCCCATTCCTCCTCCTCCAGGAAGTCCACCTGACCACCCAGCCCCTCCCAAGCACCACCCCTCACACCTGCCTGGGCCGCTCCCCTGGCTACACAGCTGTGGCCTCCTGGCTCTCCGTGCTCCCTTGCAGCTGGGGGGACGAGAAGACTCAGGGGCAGAGTCTGCGTCTGGACCCCAACCCTGTGCCCGGGCTGGGGGCCCCGCAGTCCGTGAGCGCCACCTTCTCTGCCCTAGTGGACAGAATGAGATCATGCACAAAAGGGTGGAAAGCAAGGAGCTGGGAGGAAGCAGTGCTGACCATCAGGGCCGCTGCTTTTCAGAGCACAGCAGATGGCCAGCGAAGCAGAGGCCACTGAGTAGGACCGCGGCCAGCAACGGTCCCTCCGTCGTCAACCGGGGGACGGACACGACCCGCGGTCCCCTCCCCGGGGGGCTGCAGCCCATCCGTCTCCCCCTTCCAGGCACACCTTGGAGAAGCCGGCAAGACGCAATGAGCTGCCGTCAGCGCACGCGCTCGAGCGGCTGCTGGTGGCTATTTTTCGAAACCCCAGTCACCTGCGTGACTTGGGGCTTTATTATTAGTTACAGAATCCCCCTGGCCCCTCTGACTACCTGGCTGACCCCGCAATCCCCTCCCCATGACCGGAGGCAACGCCGCTCCAGAGTCTTCAGTGTGAGTGAGGAGAGGTGGGCTGCTCAGCTTCAGAAACCCCCTCTCCCCCCAAAAACTGGCTAGTGCTTGTAAGAGCTGGGGGCGGCGCTGGCAGGTGATGGAAACCCAGCTGCGGGTGACACAGTCCCTGCGCGGGAAGGGCCGCCGCTTTCCAGGGAGGCGGTGCGGCTCGTGCCCCCCCGGACCTCGCTCCCTCCCTCGGCCCCCACAGTCATCTTCGGCCTTGGTTTCTCCTGGCCTTTCTCTTACCTTAAATAATGACAACAAACAAGCATCCTGTCCTGTCTGGAGCCACGCTTGTTGGAAGAGAAGCTGGCGCTTCCCTTCCTCACCTCGCCGGCTCCCGCCGCACGTGCTCCTGAAAGTGCCCTGACCACGCTCACCATGACCCCTTGGTGCTATCGACCATCCCACACAGGACCGACCGGGACCGAATCGGACCCCTCCCCTGCCTGGTTGTTGACCTTGAGCCGTGGGAGACAGGCCCAGACTCCGCCTCCCAGGGCCCTGAATCCCTCTCTCCCCATCCTCAGGCGGTCGCCCTCGGGGTGCCCAGCTCCTCATTCCTCCGTCCACCATATCAGAAGTTGCTGCTTTTCCATTCTCTGCTCGTTTCCCAGCAGCAGAGACCTCAGGGTGGCTTGGAACCTGCCTCCTGGGCTCTGGGAGAAGCAGCACCCCACCCCAGGCCAGAGCTGCTGGGGAGGGGAAGGGACAGGAGAGGAGGGGAGGCATGGAAAGTCCTGTGGGCTGGGGGATGGAGACAGGGTAGGTGGCTTGGGCTTGCATTGGGAGGGGCCAGTGGGGTGATCGCCGCATCCCAGTGTCCCAGGGATCTCCCAGTGGCTGGAGCACTGGAAGTCCCGCAGCCGGGCCCCTCAGCCCCAGGCCAACCGGGGCGCTCAGCCGCCTGTATTCGTTGCCCGTGGCTGCCGCTGCCCCTTAGCTCACCTCCTGGCTCTCCTGCTCCACCCTGACTTGGGAGCTGTGCCCTCCTTCCTTCACCCCCTGAGTTCTGCAGCGTCTGACCTTGACTCTGTCCACTCCTCACCCCACACACACGCACCACGCACACTCAAGGCTTCAAGGCCCTCCTGGCCAACCTCACCTCTGAGCCTCAGATGGAGATCCCTCCCTAGATGTCCCAAGAGCACCTCGCTCCCAGCTCACCCTAACGGACCTCACCACCTCCTAGTACCACCCCCCACACCTGCTTGTCCCCAAGTGTTCCTGTCCACCCAGGAGCAGCAGCCAGTTTACCCTGACCCACCTCTGTATGGGGGTAGCCACAAAGTCCTGCCAATGGCACCTCAAACCTCAACAAGTGTCCCTCGAGCACCTACACATGAAGGGTAGAGAGATGATTCTGGCCCAGCAGCACCTCTCAGAGGTCCCAGTCCACTGGCCAGAGGTCCAGCAGGGTGCCAGCACAGCTCAGAGTCAGCATTGTGAAAAAGAAATCGACCAGCTGCTCCTGGGAATGGGGAAAACTGCATTCTCCTCCACCTGTGCTCCTGGAGCTACCCCACTTGCTACCTGGAGCCAGAGGGATCTGCCACAAATTAGTTTTAATTGACCTCACTGAAGTCTCATTTACATACAACAAAATGCACCCTCCCACACTGTGTCCCAAGCCCCAGAAAGCCACAGATCTGCTGGGGGTGTTAGAAACAAAGTTCCCATGAACTCTCACATACAAGTCTTTGTGTAGATATGAGGTTTTATTTCCTTTGGCTAAATACCTAAAAGTGGGATTGCTTGGTCAAATGGTAAGAGTATATTTAACTTTTTAAGAAAATACCAAACTACTTTTCCAACCAGCAATGTATGAGAATTCCAGTTCTTCTATATCCTTGCCAATGTTTGGAATTGTCTGTCTTTCTAATTTCAGCCATTCTGGCGAATGTAATGGCATCTGTATTAGTCAGCCAAAGGGCTGCCGATGCAAAGTGCCAGAAATCTGTTGGCTTTTATAAAGGGTATTTATTTGGGGTAGAAGCTTACAGTTACAAGGCCTTAAAGAGTCCAACTCAAGGTACCATAAGAGGTACTTTCTCACCCAAAGTCTGTTGCCAAGAGTTGAAGAAGATGGCGGGCAATGTCTGCGAGGGTCAGCCTTCCTCTTTCCTCTTAAGGCTCCATGGTCTCAGCTTGTTCCAGTCTCAGCTGAAGGCTGGCAGAGGACTCATCTCTCTTCCTCTGGGGCTCGTTTCTTTCTGGGCTCAGCTGCTCTGCTCTCTTCACAAGGTCA
>JAQZBX010054733.1:0-18588 GCA_029593785.1 Cabassous unicinctus
ATCCACTGCTGGTGGGAATGTAGAATGGTCCAGCTTTGTGGAGGACAGCTTGGCTGTTCCTCAAAAAGCTAACTATAGATCTAACCTATGATTCTGCAATTTCTCTGCTGGCTATGTACCCAGAAAAATTGAAAGCAAGGACCCAAACAGATATATGCACACCAATGTTGATAGTGGCATTATTCACTATGACCAAAAGTTGGAATCAACCCAAATGCCCATCAACAGATGAATGCATAAACAAAATGTGGTATATGCATACAATGGAATATTACTTAGCTATAAAAAGGAATATAGTAATAACACATGGGATAACATGGATGAATCTTGAGGGCCTTATATTGAGTGAAGGAAGCCAAGCATTGAAGGACAAATATTACATGACTTCTCTGATATGAACTAGGCAAATCTAGCTGACTCAGAGAGCTAGAAACAGGAAGATTGGTTTACAGGAAATAGGGAAAATCAGGTTGTGAGCCAATGTCTATATGTGTGAAATCTATGATAAAGTGGAAGTGAGAAGTTGTGCAGTGAAGGGACAAGACAGTTGTGTAGTGATACTATTGTAATGGGTGGTGCAAGCTTGAGAAGGTGGTAGGTTAGGGGGATGTTTTGGACCATCCATGGAACTGGGGGGAGGGATGGGAGAGGGACCATCAGATCTTTTTGATCTGTTCACAAAAGGAACCATTGTGCCATAACTTTATCCCCAATCCTATAAATCCACATGGATATCCATGAACAACATAACTTTCCCATTATAATGACTTTTAATGTGAAAACGTATAATTTTCATTGAATTAAAAATCTCTTATTGAACAAATACCTTGGCTAAAATAACATAATGTAATCAGAAGCAGAGTCTTGGGTCATTTCAGGGGAAAGAGTGGATGAAGCCACCAACCAATATCAAAACCAAATTTTTTATCAAAATCAGTTCTACAGTAAGGCATATGGAACATACAAGTCAATGTTATGATTAAATCCAAGAGACAGAAATGTAGCTAGTGTTTGGATGAAGAACATTCAGCTTTATTTGACTGGCTCTGTATTTAATTGTTTTTTTTTTTTAATCTCATCTTGACATTCTTAGCAATTATTGTAGTATTGTACTTTGAAGAAAGGAAAAGACACAGTGAACATCTCAGGTAGGTCATAATTATCTATTGCCAAACATTTAACTAAGACAAGACCCATCTTACTACTCTTTCTTAACAAAGAATGTGACAGAGGTCATGAAGATGCTTTTTCATGATTTTTAACAAATGTTTCACTGCAATGCAGGGTGTTTGTGGGGTGGTGGTGTGTGAGAGCCCTGTATGATGTTATGCATGTTTCTTTTGTAAGTTCACGATGTTTACTGAACACTTATAGTTTATGTATGTTCATGAAGGAATGATATACTTCAATAAATTGTTTTTAAAAATTAAAAAAAGAAAAAAATTCTCTAAGCCCCAAATTGCAAAAGATCACTTCAAACACTTAAAAGCAAGAATGAATGTTGTCAGGTGAATAGTTCCTTAGGTATTTCAGTAGCTATTTTTATTCATGGATTTTCCATAATCTTTCTTTTTTATTAAAAAGTAGCATACCTATAAAGTGGGCAAATACTAAAGATACTGTTTCATGAATTATGAAAGGGAACACTCCGGCTTAACCAAAATTCCCTTCAATGAATACAATATTCCTAGCACACAAGAAGATGCCTTGTTTCTCCTGCCAATGACTATATCTTCATCCTGAAGAGTAACCTTTATCCTGACTTCTAAGGACATGGATTACATTTGCCTGTGTTTCCGCCATTTCTTGGTAATTGAAGTGGAACACTTTTTCATATGATAACTGCTCATTTGGATAATCTATATTTTGAAGTGTCTCTTAATGCCCTTTGCCATTTTTCAAATGAGTCTTTTTTTAAACAACTTTGCTGAGATACAATTGGCATAAAATAAACTTTACCTTTTTAAATAAATTATTTTAAATTCTTGACATGTATACACATAAGAGTCAGGATACTAGATATATTTGTCACCACTACAAATTGTTCTCCTTCTTCTGTATTTCTTCCTTCTGCTTTTCCCAGCCACAATCCCCACCCCTAATTCTCCAGGAAAACATGATTTATTTTCTGCCACAGTGCATTTGTTATATTTTCTGAAACATCTATAAATATGACCCAAGCATTTATGTTTATCTGCCTTCTTTCACTCAACATATTCCCTTTGAGATTTATCCATGTTGTTGTACATATCACCATTCCATAACTTTTTATTGCTAAGTAACATTCCATTGTAGGGCTATGCCACAATTTGTATACCCATTCACCTGTTGATGGATATTTGGGTTGTTTCCAGTTTTGATCTATTACAAATAAAGCTGCTATGAATATTCATGTATGATTCTTTGTATGGACGTATGATTTCAATCCTTTTGGGTTATTATATAGTGTGATATTGCTGGGTCATTTGGTAAGTTTAACATTTTAAGAAACTGCTAAAGTTTTTCAAAGTGGTCATTATTTTATGGGTGGGAACACCAGCAGTGTGTGAGATTTCCAAATGTTCTACATTTTTACCAGTATTTGTTATTTTCAGACTTTTTAATTTTAGATTTTCTAATGGAAGGCAATACTTATCTCATCATGGTTTCAATTTGCATCTCCCTAATGACTTTTCGTATGCTTATTGATATCCAGATATCTTCTTTGGAGATAGTCTCTTTTTTGGTGACAATTATTTAATATATTATTATTGCATTTTAACAGTTCTATAAATATTCTGGATAGAAGTCATTTATCATATATGTGAGTTGCAACTATTTTCTCCTGGTCTGTGAATGAGAATCTTCTCATTCTCTTATCTGTGCTATTCAAAGAACAGAAGTTCTAAAGTCTGATGAAGACTAGTTGATCTTTTTTTTTCATAGTTCAAGTTTTAGGTTGTGTATTTAATAATTTATTTTCTAACCTAACATCAGAAAAATTTTCTCCTATATTTTAAAGCAAGTTTTAAAAATTAAATTCCCACTTAATGGCTAGGATGGTTGAAGACTTTATAAGCAAAGGAAATTGGATACAAAAGGAGAAAACCACAGGGAACAGCCAAAAGCTGTAAGTCAATGGAACCCAAAAGAGAAAGAAGATGCTGCCATGTGCATTGCCATGTAATGTAATAACCAAGGAACCTCAAAGATTGCCTGCCAGCCAGAAGATACTGTCCCCAGAGCCTTCTAGCCTCTGAAACCGTGAGCTAATAAAATTATGTTGTTAAGCCATTGCATTGAGTTTCTTTTATTTTCTTTCTTTCTTTCTTTTTTTTTTTTTTTTTTGCATATGGGTATTCAATTGTAACAACACCATTTTTTGAAAAGACCATTCTTAACTGAATTGTCATTGCACTCACCTTTTTTTTTTTTACATTTGCACATAAAGATTTGGGTCTGTTTCTAGAATTTTGTTCTACTCCATTTATCTATTTGTCATTCTCCATGCCAATCAATACTATAATGTATTGTTTACTTAAGTTTATAATTACTTTTGAAATCTGATAGTGTTATTCCTCCAAATTTGTTCTATTATAATGCTGTTTTTATTCATTGTATATATCTTGGTGTTTCATATGCATTTTAGAAACAGCATTTCAAATTTCTGCAAAACAGCCACTTGATTTTTTTATTGAAATTGTGTTGAATCTATATGTCAATTTGGGGAGAACTGAAGGAATGCTATGATTAATGAACAAAGTATATATTGCAATTTATTGATGTCATCTTTTAAAATATCATTTAGCAATACCTCATGGGATTTAGTCTGGTAAATATTTTATCAAATGTGTCTTTATGTATTTCATAATTTGTTGGCATTATAAATGGTATTTTAATATTTCAGTTTCTAATTATTCATTTCTATCATATAGAAATACATTTGACATTTTGATATTGATCTTCTGTCCTCAAATTTTCCTAAACTCCTGTTTTAATTCTAGATTTTTAAACATATTTTGTAGGAATTTCTACACAGATAATCATGACATCTGCAAATAAAGAGATTTATTATTCCTTTCTTGTCTGGAAGCCTTTTATTTATTTTACTTTCCCTGTTGCAATGGCTAGAAATTTCAGTAAACTTTTAATCGATGTGGGAAGAGTAGATATCTGTGAGTTATCCTAATCTTAGGGGGGAAACATTCAGTTTTTACTATTATATTAAAAAAAAAATAGGTGAATGTGTTTTTGAAGATTCCCATAATACTAAGATATCATTGTTAGGAAACATTTTGGAGTTTTGAAATTTTTGTTTTGTTGTGTTTCTGCATCTTTTGAAAAGGTCATAAAGTACTTATTTTTAGTCTGGTTAATATATTGTGTACACTTGGGATAACCTACACTTACTCAAAATGTATTATCCTTTATTTTTATTTATTTTATTTATATATTTCTACATATTAGGATTCAATATACTAAAATATTGTCGAGAATGTTCTCATCTATGTTCATGAAGATAATCTATATTTTTATTTGTACAGGAATACTTCAGAAATATTGTGAGGTTGGATCCTAACTACCACAAAAAAGCAAATATCACAATAAAGAGAATCACATGAATTTTTTGGTTTCCCAGTGCATATAAAAGTTATATTTACACTATAATACAGTCTATTGCAATAGCATTATGTCTAAGCACAATGCATATACCTTTATTAAAAATACTTTTTTTGCTAAAAGAGTGCTAATCATTTTCTAAGCCTTCAGTGAGCCATCTTTTTATTGGTGGAAGTTCTTGCCTGGATGTTGATGGCTGTTGACTGATCAGGGTGTTGGTACTGAAAGCTGACATGGCTGTAGAAATTTCTTAAAATAAGACAATAAAATTTGACAATTCAATTGACTCTTCCTTTCATGAATAATTTCTCTGTTTGATAGTATTTTACCCACAGTAGAATTTCTTTCAAAATTGTAGTCATTCCTCTCACAAAGCTGCTGCTTTATCAACTAAGTTGATATCATATTCTAAATCCTTTGTTGTCATTTCAACAATGTTCACAGTGTTTTCACCAGGAGTAGATTCCATTCCAAGACACCACTTTCTTTGCTCATCTATAAGAAGCAACTCCTCAGATATTCAAATTTTATCTTTAGATCACAGCAATTCAGTCACATGTTCTGGCTTCACGTCTAATTCTATTTCCCTTGCTATTTCTACCACATATGCAGTTACTTATTCCACTTAAGTCTTGAAGCCTTCAAAGTCATCCATGAAGGTTGAAATTAACTTCTTCCAAATTCCTCTTCATGTTGATATTTTGACCTCTTCTCAGGAATCATGAATGCTCTTAATGGCATCTAGAATAGTGAATCCTTTCCCAAAAGTTTTTTATTTACCTTTCCCAGATTCATCAGAGAACTATCTATGGTAGCTATGGCCTTATGAAAAATATTTCTTAAATAATGAGACATGAAATTTGAATTGATCCATGGGCTGCAAACTGGGTGTTGTGTTAGCAGGCATGAAAACAATATTCATTTCATTATACATCTCCAAAAGTGCTCTTGGGTGACCACAGCAAAAATATTTGAAAGAAAGCTTTTATTCTGAGCAGCTGGTCTCAACTGTGGTCTTCAAATATTCAGTAAACCATGTTGTAAATGATGTGCTGTCCTCCAGGCTTTGTTGTTTCATATATAGAGCACAGGCAGAGAAGATTTAACATTATTCTTAAGGGCCCTTGGCTTTCAGAATGCTAAATGAGCATTGGCTTCTAATTCAAGTCAATAGCTGCATTAGCCCCTAACAAGATAGCATGTTTTTTAAAAAAAATATTTTAAAAGATGCTTAGATTACAAAAGTGTTACACAAAAATTATAGGGATTCCTATGTTTCCCACCTCCCAAACCTCCCACAGCCTCACACATAAACATCTTTCAATAGTGTGGCACATCACCTGCAATGGATATACACATCCTGGGGCTTTGCCAGTAAGCATGAACCATAGTTCACATTGTAGGCCACACTCTCTCCCACACAGTTCTGCATGGTATCTGCTGATGTAAAATGGCCTTTATCTGTCATTGTAATGTCACTCAGGATAATTTCCGAGTCCCGAAAAAGCCCCTGTATTACAACTGCTTTTCCCTCTCCCTGCCCCAAGAGTGTCCAGTGGCCACTGGCTCTACATCACTGTTGTAATTTCTTCCATTGTTTGACTCACAATATGTCTACATCAGAATACCAATAAGTCCACTCTAGTCCATAGCTCTTCCCCCAATCCTGAGGAGTCTGGGATGGTGATGTCCACTCCATCTCCAAGTGAGAGGGAGCTTATATCCCATGGATGCAGTGGATGGGATTAGCCTGCAGCTGCAGGCTCTCTCCATTCTCTGGGATTGCTGTTGCCCATCATCATCTCCTCACCAGGTGACTTGGGTGAGTCCATTGAGCTGTAGAGTAGGAGTTGCAGCTCCACCAAGATTCCAGGCACAGCTGGCATGTAGGCAGGCCAGAGGCTCCAGTCTCTGGAAGTACACCTACAAACTCCAGCACCACATACAGGTTTGAATAGAAGGGACTGATGGACCATGTGGAGGGAGGACATATTTGAGTCCAACTCTGTCACTCTCAGGAGCACAGATTATAAATATATCCCACTGAATAGGCATCAATCTCTGGAGCTATCCCCCCTTATATAGGACCTGGGTGTCTCCAAAGCCCTCAGGAGCCCCTCTGTTTGGGGTGATATCTACCTTGGTGTTCTATGAGATCCTACTGTGGTGTGCATAAGCATTACCTCTAGGATGACCTCCTGACACGGTTTGAAGTCCCTTAGCCATATGAACTCATCTGTCTTTACCATTTCCCCCTTTTATTCAAGGTCTTTTTCCAGTCATATTGCCAGTTGGCACTTGGTATTAATCCCTTGTTGCTGGGGAGGTTCATCCCCAGGAGTCATGTCCCATGCTGGGGGGAAGGTAATGCATTCATATGCTGAGTTTGGCTTAGAGAGAGGCCACATTTGAGCAACATCATTCAGGCCACAACCCTTAGGTACCCTATAACAATAGGCTAAGTTTCAATTTCAAGAGCAAAGACTCGTAAGTCTAGTCATCAATAACAAGAATCCATCAGTGGACCATCCTCCTTAGCCAGACACTGCCCCTGCACTTGGGGGGCTGTTGCTGCTCCATTGGAGAATTTGGCAGAACTCTTCAGACTGGGAATTCAGTATTCCCTCATTTATTGAGTGATTCTCCACCCACTGTGTCCATGCCCCACCCCTTGATACTTTGAACAATTTTATGTATCTTAGGTATACTCAGGTGAACTTCCTCCCACGAAAACCCCATCCCTGACACCCAACAACAATGATCCTCTCCTGGCCCCATTGTAACCCTTCTGTGATCCAAACTTTCCTAAAGATGAAGCCCATATAATAGCCAAATACAATTAATAAGAAAATGAAATAATAATGATAAGTTTAAATGTAAGAGATAAAATACATGAAAATTTAAAAAAAAAACCTAAAAATAAAATAAAATTAAAGGATTGGGATATTTAAAAAATGGGAAAAAACAAAAAAATTTTAAAAAATGTTTTTGACATTTTTCCTTTTGTCACTGCATTATCAGGTGTCCAGTCTGTACCACTGCACCTTCCCCCTTTCACTCCTCAGTGTCTCCCAAATAGTCATTTAATTTTCAAAGAAGTTTTAGGTCACAGCAAAGTCACACACAGAATACCAGAGACTCTCATATACCCAACCTCCTCCCCCTTTCCTCACCCCATATTAAAACCTTTTTGTGTGTGGATAGTAACATTGTTATAACTGTTATATTGATAGTGAAACATAGCTACTAAACATTGTCAATGGTTTACAGTATGGTTTACATTTTAAGCTGTACAACATAATAATTTTTTATGATATTTACCATGTCCTGTGTCCATCACTGTAAGGCATCCATAGGGACATAATCTATGGTAAAGTGATAGAGTATAGTTGCATATTGAAGGGATAGGATAGGTGGGTAATGATATTACTGGGTTTGGTGGTGCAGGGTCACCAGGTGGATAGATTAGGAAGGGCAGGTTAGAATACCCAGGATACAGGAGGGAGTGATGGGAGAGGGACCAGGTGAACATGGGATTTGTGGATATGAGGTTGAAAGTGCAGGGGTGGGTATGCTCTTATGGCATCATATCTTTTGAAACTTTGAATCCAGGTACAGACTCCTCTCTAGCTATGAAAAGTCCCAGAGGGCATCATCTTCCAAAACAAGGCTGTTTCATCTACATTGAAAATCTGTTGGTTAGTGTATCCACCTTCATCCATTATCTTAGTTAGATCTTCTGGATAATTTATTGCAGTTTCTACATCATCATTTGCTGCTTCAGCTTGAACTTTTTTGTTATGGACATAACTTCTTTTCTTAAATCCCATGAACTAAACTGCTAGCTTCAAACTTTCCTTCTGCAGCTTTTTCAGTCTTCACAGCATTGGAGAGAGTTATGGCCTTGCTTTGGATTAGGCTTTGACATAAGGGAATGTTGTGGCTGTCTTGATCTTCTATCCAGTCCAGAGAAACTTATTTCATATCAGCAAGAATACTGGTTTGCTTTCTTAACATTTGTGTTCACCACAGTAGCACTTTTATTTTCCTTAAAGAACTTTTCCTTTGCATTCACAGCTTGGCTAACTCTTTGTTGCAAGAGGCCTCAATTTCTGCCTATTTTGGTTTTCAACCTGCCTTCCTTGCTAAGCTTAATCATTTCTAGCTTTTGATTTAAAGTAAGAAACTTGGGACTCTTCCTTTCACTTGAACTCTTAGAAACCACTGAAGGGTGATTAACTGGCCCAATTTCAATATTGTTATGTCTCAGGGAGTAGGGAGGACCAAGGGAAGGGAGAGAGATGGGGTGAATGGTCAGTCAGTGGAGCAGTCAGAATATATGCAAATTTATTGATTATGTTTGCCATTTTGTATGGGTGCGGTTTGTGTTACACCAAAAAACAATTACAATAGTAACAATAAAGATCACTAGTCTCAGATGACCATAACATATAATGATGTGAAAGTTTTAAATATTGCTAGAACTACCAAAATACAACAAAGATTCAAAGTGAGCAAAAAGTGAAAAAAAAATTGGAAAAATGGTGGTAATAGACTTACTCAAAACAGGGATACCACAACCTTCAAATTAAAAAAAGTGCAATGTCTGTGAATCTCAATAAAGTGAAGTGCAATTAAACAAGGTATGCTTGTAATGTCTTTTTCTGGTTTTGGTCTCATAGAATAGGTTGGTGTGTATTCACTCCTTTTCTTCATTTAAACAAGAGTTTGTGTAGCATTGGTATTATTTCTTCCTTAAATTTTTGCTAGAATTCACCTGTAAATTTATTTAGGCCTAGAGTTTTGTATGTGGAAATGTTTTTACATAAAAAATCAATTTATTTAATAGACATAGGGTTATATAGGTTACCTATCTCTAGTTATCTTTGCTAGTTTTCTGCTTCGAGGAACTGGCCCATTTTAACTTAGCTGTCAATTGTAATGTTAAAAGATGTTCATAATATTACCTATTATCATATTCATATTTATATAATCTGTATTGATCTTGATAATTTTGTTTATTTTCTATTTTTGCTGACCTGATTTGTCAATTTTATTAATATACTTAAAGAACCAGATTTTACTTGTATTGATTTTCTCAACTGATTTCTTGTTTTCTATTTTACTGATCCCTTCTCTTGTTTTTACTATTTCTTTATTCTTCATGCTTTGGGCATAATTTGCTGTTTTTCTAATACTTTCTTAACAGATAATTCACTAATTTTAGCTACATGCATCACTTCCACAAATTTTGAAAATTTCATACAGACAAAACTCCAAAATGTTGATACAAAATATTTCCATCTCCCTAGAAATTTCCCTCAAACATCTTTCCAGTGAGCTCCATTCACCAACCCCTGGTAATCACTTATCTGCTCTTTTTCACTATAGTTTTACCTTTCCTAGAATTTCCTATAAATTACATCATAGAGTATGTAGTCTTTAGTGTCTGGCTCCTTTCACTTAACATAATGATTTTGAGATTTCTTCCAGGTTGGTGTGTGCATTAGTAGATTTTTCTTTGTATTGTTGGCTATTATTTCATTATGTGGAAAACATTGTATGCTTATTTATTCACCTGAAGAAGGACATTTGATTCATTTCCTGTTTGGAATTATTATGAATAAAGCTGTTATAAAAATCATTTAAAATTGTTGTGTGAACATACGTTTTTCACATTTGTTTTGCAAATACATAGAAGCTGGATTTCTGGTCATATATAAGTCTATATTAAACTCTTTAGAAAACTGTCAAAGTGTTTTCCATTTTGCCTCTTCACCAATATCTGAGAATCCAGTTGTTCCAAACTCTTGCCAAAGTTGGCATTGCTAATCTTTTTAATTTTAGCCACCCTAGTGAACATGTAGTGGCATATTATGGCGTTAATTTGTTAGTTTTGAGAATTTGTGTTCCGTAAGAATCAGTTCATTTGCACTAAATTTTCAAATGTATTCACATACAGATTTTTATAATATCCTTGTTCTGTCTTCTTAAGTCTTTATGATCAATTATGTTGTTTGTTTTATTCATTACATTTTGCCCTCATGTTCATTTCTAGTATATATGCATACAATTGAGCTTTGTATATTTATCTGGTATCTCATAGGCTTCATACTTGTTGAAATCACTTATTTTTTCTAGGACGTTTTTGTAGATTTCTTTGATTTTCTACTTTGACCATGAAGTCAACTGTAAATGGGGAAAGTTTTACTTCTTCCCCTCCAATCTGTATGTTTTTCATTTCATTTTCTTGTCTTATTGAAAGTACAAACATCATATTTCATAGGAAAAGTTGTCATCTTTGCTTTGTTCCCAATCTTAAGGGAAAAGAATTCAGTCATGCACCAATAAATATATTGTTAGCTAAAAGATTTTTGTAGCATATCTTTATCAAGTTGAGATAGTAACCCTCTGTTCTTAATTTCCTAAAAGCTTTTGTCATAAATGGGTACTGGATTTGTCAAATACTTTTTCTGCATCAATTGATAACATTGCATGGTTTTTTTTTCTTAGCCTATTTGTATGTAGGATAACATTTATGGATTTTTGAATGTCAAATCATCACTATGTACCTGAAATGTATCCCATTTGTCATGATTTATAATTCTTTTCACACTTTATGAATAGAGTTGCTAATATTTTATTGAGGATTTTTGTGTGTAAGTTTATGAGAGATATTTGACTGCATTTTTCTTTTTTTTTCATACTATTGTGGCTATGTAATTTTGAGGTTTCACTATCATTCAATTCAAATATTTCTAATTTCCATTTTGAGTTCTTCCATTGTCAATTTCATAGAGGTATGCATTGCTTAATTTTCAAATATTCAGGGATTTTGCCATTACCTTTTTGTCATTGATTCCTAGTTTAATTCTACTCTGTGCAACTAATATTCTCTATACCTCTATATTGTTTCAATCATTTGCCTTTCATTGAGCTTTTTTCAAATTGCTCAGCCGATGGCTAATTTTGGTAAGTGTTTTATGCATATTTACAGAAAATATTCTCCAGTTGTTGACTGCTGGCTTTTATGTTAAGAATATTAAATATAAATCAATTAGATAATCGATTATTTTATTTTACAAATCTTATACCTCCTTAGTAAGTTCATCAGCTTTTCTATCTAGTTATTACAAGAGAAGTGTTAAAATAACCACTATGATGGTTGGATATTTATCTTCTTCATCTTTTGTTCTGTCAATTTTGTTATGCACACACACCCACACACATATATATATCCATCTTTGTCTTGAGGTGCATCAAAATTTAGAATTGTATATCTTGCTGGTATACTGAACATTTGTCTCCATGAAACACCTCCTTATAAGTTGTTGCTTTAAAGTCTGATATTACCTGATATAAGCACACAAACACCAGTTTCCCTTAATTTGAATTTACATGGATTATCTCTGTTAATACTATTATTTTTCAATATTTCTGTATGTTATATTAAAATTTTGTCTCTTATAAGCCACATGTAGTGTGGTTTTCTCACCCAATCTGTCAAATTTTGTTCTTAATTGAATTCTTCTTTATATTTTCCTATTAGGTTTTGGTTTAAATATATCATTTTATTATTTGTTTTTTGGGTTTTTTGGAGGGATTTATAGGTAATGTTTATTGT
Source organism: Cabassous unicinctus (assembly GCA_029593785.1). Taxonomy (NCBI): domain Eukaryota; kingdom Metazoa; phylum Chordata; class Mammalia; order Cingulata; family Chlamyphoridae; genus Cabassous; species Cabassous unicinctus. Next base: position 12,224 of record JAQZBX010054733.1, read on the forward strand.
CTTCTTTATAAGTCTGCATTTTCCAAAGTTTAATGATGAGAATGTCTTGCTTTTATGAAGAATAATTGAAATAAAAGTTCCATGTAAAAAGAGGGAGTAGTGTAGAAGTCCACCTCAAAGTAAATTATTGACTGCAGAGCACTCCTTTTTTATTAAATTATAAAACTAACTTTTGTCAATTCACACACTTTTGGAAAGAAAACATATTTTTCTTGAGTATTTGCTTTTGTGGAGCATATGGTTTTAAACAGACAAAAAATTTCTATCCCAACTTCTTGGCCTTCAAGCTATTTAGTATTTTATAACCAAACTATCAAGTATATCTATTACATACAGAGTCTGAGTTTATGGTAAACTATTACACAAATTCCTTGAAAAGATGATCCTATGCAAGGAAAAGCATTAGGTATTAAACTGGTAAAAAAATTTAGTCAAAATAATTTTTAGTCCATTATGGCTTTGCATAAAGCTTAGGAGGAAGAAAAATTTGAGACATTTCTCATGAAAGGCACTTAGAGAGTTGTGATAAAGTACTTCTTTGAATTCAATTGCATCCAACAGTATTTTTCATTGCTTTATTTTTTCACAATCTGCCTCAACTGAAACAGTCTTTAAAAGTAGCTGTTAATGAAGAAATATAGTGATCTCATCTTAGTATGTTTAAATAGATGAAAACAGAATTAATACAAATTTCCATCTACTGAAGCAAGTAACAGTGGCAGACTACAGTGTGTCTCTTAATTATGAGCAGAAAGAGAAACTCCTTTAACCCACTCTCACAAATAGAGTCTCCAGTTCATAATTTGTTTTGCCTGCTCCCCGCCCCGTTCCAAACGAAAAGAACACGACCTCATACCCTAGCCTCATCTCTGCAATGCGTTTTACCTGGAAAAGAGCCATCCCTGTGCTTTGGCAGGGGAGTTATTCCGACACAGCGGCCGGTGGGCACGGAAGAGGCAATTCTGAGACACCTGTATTCGGCGTCCGGTTATGGGGGAGCCTGGCCAGAACACCCGTGCCTTGAAGGTCTGGGCAGGGGCTTGCGATATTTTTCTGCTTTGGCGTCGCTGTCCTAACTTCCTCAGGTGTCCTGACAAAGTCTGGAAGGAGCTTTCTGTGGCTCGGGGTCTGGAACTCCTAGATTGGGGCATGCCAGGGCCTGACATGTGTGTTTTGATGGGAACTGTGTAGTAAGCAGTATGCTTTTGGGCAATTCAATCCTTGCATTCTGGGCTTCTTGGTCCTCTTGCATTCTCTGTAATCTTGCCTTGTGATCCCTCTTCTCAAATATTTTCACTTTGTCTCCGGTTTCAGGGTGTTCTCCAGCAACTCATTGCCCTCTCCCATGCCCTCACTCTCTGAGGGAGGTATGGGAGTGGAGGGCTTCAGTATAGCACTTCTGAAGGAGGATTTTGCTGCGACAGAAGGAGGCTAACATTTGGTTGAGCTAAGGGAAATTCTGAGGGGGTTAACTTATAGTTATAAGATTTGGGGAAGTCAAAGCATTTTGACCTTGGGCGGGAAGGCCATTGTGCTTAAGTTGAGCTCTGCTAGCAGCCTTCCACATCTGAGCTTGTGGCCCTGGCCTGGGCTTCCTTGTGCTCTCCTCATGCTGCTTTTGCTCCCAGGAGCTGGTGATAGAAGACACCAGCAGCTCCTCGGCCAGCTCAACCAGCTCATTGTTAGTGTAGGCGCTTCCTTTGCCATCCGAAGTGTCTTCAAAGTCACTGATGAGCCAGTTGTTGCAAGTCAGATAGTCCATGCCCACAGCAGTTAAGTACGATGTGCGGTCTTTGGGTAGGACATTGCTTTCCGTTTTTCTCAACTGTCTTATTTCCCTTTCTTTTTGTTGATTTCTCTGGGTTTGTGCAGAAATTATTAAAAAAAATACTCCATGCTTCCTTCTGTTCACTTTACTTATATTTACTCCTACTATTTTCTTAGTATTTACCTGAAAAATTATAAGATGTATTTTTAACTGGAGAGTCTAATAAACATTAGTACTTTTACCACTTTCCAGACAATGCTATCCTTTAGATTTTTAATCCAATTTAAACTTCTTCCTCCATAGGTCTCATTTTTCTTATTGGAAAAACTGTACATGCATATGTATATTTAAACCCACATTTTATCTTTTTCATATGCTTTATATTTCTTCAAGCATATTTAAGTTTTCCTTCTTCTTTAGCTTTGTACAGACTAAAGAATAACCACATTCAAACTTTCTGGGCAAGTTTGCTGTAGATAAATTCTTTCTACCTTTGTTTTTATGAAAATGTTTTATTTTGTCTTCATTTCTGAAAGACGTTATCCCTGATACAGAAGTCTAGATTGGCGTTTATGAAGATATCACTTCACTTTATTTGACCTTTGAGATTTTTGTTGTGATTTCTTTCTTTCTTATTTTATTTTATTTTATTTTATTTTATTTTATTTATTTTATTTTATTATTTTATTTTATATTTTATTTTATTTTATTTTACAAGGGAGTAAAGACTTTATTAAGAAACAAGAAAAGAAAATCAGTACACAGCTGAGACATATTGTAGGTGTGCTGCATGGTGTGATGCACATGTGGGACCCCAGGATAAGCTTTTTAAAATTCTTTCTTCCTCCCCTTTCTTAATGTTTGGGAGGGGCCCCAGCTATTTCTTGTTCTGTTCATTGGTTGTCCCACCTGTTAGCTCTCAGAGGGCCAATGGTGGGACCTTTTGTTTGAAGGTATCCAGGGCTTCACTTTCACCCCAGAAAGAATTCCAAATGTAATCCCATGATCAAGGTCTCGTGGGATCTTTCTGGCTTTGATCTTTAGTAGCACCCTTCCCCTCAGGAGATTTCTGGGAGTGGTCCTGGCCATGTTCTCTCCCAAGTCCCAGCTGCCTTCCCTCTTTCACTACGCAATCCTCCTCAACTCTCCCCTCAGAGAATTTACACACTTATTCTTAAGGAGGAGGTGAAGGATGATGGTCATTCTTCTGTAGCTACTTCCTCCTGGTTATGGGGAGTAGTCCCTGCCTGACAGAGTGTAAAACCCTCTGGCTATTCTACTGAAGTTGAGGTTGATTGGAACTGGATGAAATCCCTATGTGACTAATATCTCTTTCTAGAAGACATTGATTCTGGAAGAAATAAATGTATTTGGAATTTAAGATACATGATCTTACTAGAAGGATAAAGAAGATGGTGGTAAGCAGGTCCAAAAAGGGGGCTAGCCAAGGCATACTGGACCATGAAAGTCAGAAAGGCCAGGTGCCTCCATAGGCTACATCCTCCCTAACCTGATGGGAAAAAGCATTCTTCCTTGAGTTCTTTTATGTTGTTGGTTAATGCTAAGGAGAGATTGTGAAAGACCTGTTGGGTTTAGTATAAACTGCCAACCCAAGTTCCCATAGTAGTGGTTATGTGTAGGACAGCTAGATGAGGTATAAAGAGAGGCACTGCCCTGGAGATAATCTCACAAAGACAGTATAGGCAACAACAAGATAACTATATGGCAAACAAAATAAAGACTGTACTTAAGAGAGCCATTCCTTTATCCTATATGTGCATTAATTAATTACTTAGAAAAAGAATTAAGTTTACCAAGACTTTTACCATGTTCAATATCCTTCTGCATATGATCTATAATAGAAGAGATATTATATTCATCAGGCATATAGGTGCAGAATCTAATACTAATCAAGGCACAAGTTCCTTGTGCTGCAGTTTATAGGTCTAAGCTCCAAGTCTGCAATACCATACATATTGTCTCTCCATGGAAGCAGGCCATAATGCCAATTGCATTAAGTTCTACTCTCATTACTCTGGTAATTATTGCTCTACTTGGTATATCCTACACAGAGCCAGGTTGCTGCAGCATTGTTGATCCTAGAGAGAAGCTAGGAAGGTTGGAATTCAGAGAGAGAACATTCCCAGCTCCACTTTGGACAGCCAACATCTGGGACCTTCATCAGAGTCCCTGGTTTGCAGCCTGCTTTGCAGAATTTGGACTTGTGCATTCCCACAGTCACATGAGGGAATTTTATAAAATCTCATACTATTTACAGCTATCTCCTGTCAGTTCTGTTTCCCTAGAGAATCCTGACTAAAACACACTGTTTCAGGGAAGGAACATATTTATGGGAATAATACAGTTTTTTAATAGTATGTATTTTAAAAGTACAGGTCAAGTCAGCTTAATTTTGAGTTCAGCTTCTGGTCATTTGTAGACCAATCTTAGTGCTGAGAACAAGTAGATAAGTGAGAGAAATCATTTTAATCTTCTTTATGGTATTGGAGAACTAGAAAGTCTACCATTACTTGAGGTGTCAGAATCCTAGTGAGAAGAGAAACTCATTTAGGTGAGCATAGCATTCTGTGATATATTTCCTCTTGAAGCACTTGCTTATTACACATTGCCTCTGGGGCTGACACTCTTATAAAGTGACAAGATATCATCCATTCAAGTGGTTGGGAACTTGGGAAGAGCCTTTTGCCTCTCACAGACAGAGAACAAAAATTCTGAAGATCAGCAGTACCATGTCCTCCTGGCTAAGAGTTCCAATCCACATCACAGAGGAAAAGAAAGCACATTGAAATTAGCTTGATTTTATGTAATGCTTTTCTCTCAGATAATTTGCTTCCAATTGTAGAGATTAATGGAACAGAAAAAAACAGTTAATTGAGTAGACAAAGAAAGTTAATATTTTTGAAAATATCAATAAAATAGTTAAAATTATCCATCAACTGATCAAGAGGTTTGTGTGAAGGAGAGTAATAAATTACCAATATCAGGAATAAAAACTGCTTATTAATATAAATGCTACAGATGTTAAAATATTAGAGTATATTATGAACAATACTTTTGCCTATGAATTTGAAAATTTTAATGAATTGACTTTTTCCAAACACACACACACATATCATATCAAAACACATGTGAATAATCTTGTACCTACTAAATAATTTTACTCTGAATTGAAAACATTCCCTTGAAGTAAACTCCATGCCATTAGACTTCATCAGAAAATTTTCCCCAATCAAAAGAAATAAAATAATATGAATCTTTCACTAAATATTCCAGAGAATAGAAAAATTGTGGAACAGTTCCCAACTCTGCACAAAACCTGGCAAAGCCTTTATAAAAAAGAAAAATTGCAAGCCAGTCTTTCTCATAACATAGATGCAGAATAATACCTCTACCAGTTTCCAAATAATCTTGGGTTAATTACAGCAGTGCAGAGTTGCTTTAGCATTTCAAAATAAATCTGTTGTGTATGGGAATTTCTGCCCCCAAACATGGAAATGTGAGTATGGTTTCTGAAAAGTGGTTGTGATCTATGTCTGTGTTTGATCTTGCAGTACAAATTTGAACATGGGAAAATTCTTTAGTTTATTCAACTAGACAGAAATCCCTAATGATTTCTGGTAAGCTATTACTCATTTTGGTTTTCTCAAGAACTCAGACATGTTCACAAATCCCTTAATTCAGTCTTCTAATTAGGGAAAGTATACTATTTTCATTGTATTTATAGAAAAGCTGAATCCCATTCTATCATTAATTGATTGATCAGGGATTGCTTCATGAGCATGCAAACTCTGCACACCCACAGGGACTTGTGCTTGGTTTACTTCTCTGCTATTGTGCTCTTGAAATATGTAGCAATTTTTGAACAAAGAACTGTGTGTGTTTATTTTGCACTGGGTCCCACAGTTATGTAGCTAGCCTTGACTTTAGTCCATAGAATACTGTTGTTTACTGCTCAGGTAATGTTGCAGAGAATCAGAGTTCAGGAAAGTTCTCTACCTGACAAGGATCTGCCCCATATATCCAGCTCCAGGGTGGACTGACTCTTGGGTGTTGATTAAATATGCCAGGTCTGAGGGAGATTGTGCCACACACTTTGGAGGAATGCCTCTTGGGACTAAATGTGCCTTGGGGTGGGTGTACTGCCTCTTTGGAATACTGATTTCTGGATGCTGATTAAATGGACCATGCTGGCTCAGAAGGACAAATCTGTACCTCTGTAAACTTGATGATCTCAAACACAGACTTTATTCCCAGCTACTATTTTACTTATAGCACTGAATATAATAAAAATTTGTAAGTGAAATTCAGTTTGATTTTTTTTTTCTTTCTGGTACATTTTGCCTAAAGACACAAATGTTAGTAACATAGAGAAAAAGGACACTTAGTATTTCTGAGTCAGAAATGTGGAACATGTAAAAGATCATCATTAGGAGAACTACCAATCCCATATTTATTTATTTAATTTTTGAAGTACTGGGGCTGGGGATTGAACCCAGGACCTCATATGTGGGAAGCCGGCACTCAACCACTGAGCCACATCAGCTCCCCTGCATGATTTTTTCATTTGTTTGCTTGT
>JAQZBX010054734.1:0-18576 GCA_029593785.1 Cabassous unicinctus
GATTCCCATACACCCCACCTCCCACACCTCCCACACCCTCCCACATAAACATCCTTCATTAGTGTGGCACATCACCTGCAATGGACATACACATCCTGGGGCTTTGCCACTCAGCAGGGACGATAGTTCAAGTTTTAAGAATGAGCTGTACTCTCTCTCTGATAGCAGTAGCAGCATCCACAGCAACAACAAGTCTGCTCATAAGAGTAATTTAATCAAAGAAGCACAGGTGTTCTGTTCCCTCAACAGCTCTGGGTCACCTCTAGAAGGAGAATCAGATAAACATGTTGATGATTGCAGTAAGGGACAGTCCTAAAGTGGCCTGCCACCTTTCCCAAAAATACAACTTGTGCTCAAGATCAGGTGTATCAGCCTGGCAGGATAAAACACAATCCCCTAGTAGTAAGGGGATTTCTGGTACATTCCTTCGCCTCTTGTCCAGAGCATATGTAAATATCCACTGCAGACAGTCTGACTCTAGTGAGCATGATTGTGGACATCCAGCTACACCCAGGTGGTATATCTGTCCCTCACGGGGAAGGAGCAGGATTTCTCCATTATGGCACACAAACACAAGAGAGGGATGCTGCGCATAGAATAACTCATTTTGTTTGCCATGGATTGAGATCTTCTGACCATGGGGAACTGACACCCACTAGTGAAGCTATGAAACTGATCTTGTTCCGTCTCTTCTTTATGTGACTCAAAGTCTTTCCATCTGAGTTGTGCTTTTGCTGAGGACCCCAACTCCTGTCAGAGTGAGTTGACATCTCTTCAGGTATCTCTCTCCCTGACCCACAGTGTTTTTCTCCCTGAAGGAAATTAGGGGCTTGGCTGGAGCTTCTTTACTGATAAGCAAATGTATACTCTGACTTCTTTTTTCATCAGAAGGAAGGAAGAAACCTGGAAATTCTTAGTGGTTCTCCCCAGTGGTCTGGCTCCTATCTTTGAATATTCCCCAAATCTACCAGGGTCACCAACACTTTTGATATGCAAATTCTGTCTGTTCAGATTCCCTAGATCTTTTAGTATTGTATCCTCTACACTATATTTTAGCATTCTTTTATTGCTTCCACTAGTCTTATTCATTTCCATGTGCAAATAATTGTAAATTCCATGAGAACTGCACTAGATAAATTGAGGGTAAAATGATTGCACTAGCTCACAATTAACTTGAAATGTACGGATGGGCGGGACACAATATGTTTTACTCATACATATTTATTTTTTACCAAATGATAAAATTTTGTTTTTCTGTTAAGACTTCTTTGAAGGCTCATCCTTTCCTTGAATTAGTTTTACAAGCTGCTCTTTAGAAACTCTACGAATATTGTTTCCTCAGAATGTCTGTCCAATTCATTTTAATTACCAAGCTGTAATTGAATTCATCTCTGGATCCAACCTGAGAGGTTTATACATGAGGTTCTTTAGGACTTTTGAAAATATGTTTCTGGCCTGTTTGACTCTCCAGAATACTTAATGTGTACAGTTTGGTGAAGTTTTTGTGCCTGTTCAAGTTATATATATTGGGAACAACACTTACATTAGAGTATTTGGTTTCTGATCCTGAAATGGATGTGCAATCTCACTTTTAAGTTCAAGGGTAATTTCTATTTCACTGTTAACCTTAATTGCTCATCTGCTCTTTGGAATTGATGGCAAACAAGCTCAGGCTTGCCAGAAGTGTGATCCATATGCTTATTCAAGGAATTGTTCCTGCTTTGACCATGTATGATTCAGCATTTACACATCTAATTGATGATACTTTGGTGCTAGTCATGAAAATTTATCTTATTATATGTCAATACCTAATGGCAGAATTGCTGGATCATAGTTTTCGTACCTTCAGTAGATATTGTCAAGCAGTATTTCAAAGTGTTTGTAAATTTTACACTACTGCATACAGTATATGAGATCCATTCCTCATATTGAAAATGTGTTTCTTTTCCTCTCTCTTTCTTTTCTTTTGATTGATCTTGCTTAAGATTTCTCACTTTTATTTATCTTTCAAAGTACCAATATTTGGTTTTCTTACTATTCTCTATTTAGGACTGTTATTTATCAATATGCCATTGATTTCTTTCCTTATTTTTAATATATCATTATCTCTATATTATTTGCATTTAATTTGCTTTTTTCGTCTAAGATCCTGGTGCCTAGACACTTAGATCCTATTATACAACTTAATTTATTAAAATTTAATATTTAAAATTTAAAAATTAAAATACCATTTAGAAGCTTAATTAATTAAAATAAATCTCTAGGTTTAATGAAATCCTCTAAAAAATGCCAAGCAGGTATTTTTTTCCCCAGATATTTAAGAACCAATTCTAATATTATATCAAAATTTAAATAATATAGATCAGTCCTTCAACTTCTGTCTTTCCAATTTTTCTCAGCAGGAAGATCCCTTATGAGGGACCTGAGTCCTTACCATTTTACTTTATTCACATAATTCCTCTGTGGTATCTGCAGCATTTTGCTGTTGGTTTACTGATGAGATCCTCAAATTCTAAGGGCACTCTGCCATCTGGCACTCCAGCACCTTTTGTGTTTAATAATTATGGGACACAGAATTGCACCAACTTTACTAAATGGCAGACCATCACTAGGGATAACTTAGACTTGCAAAGGTACATTAAGGAAGTTTTCAGCTGAATAAGATTAGTCATCCTAGAAGTGCACATGAACAGCAGGCTCTAAAATAAAGCAGAATAAATGAGATGCCTATTTGAATTGGTATATGGAGTTTTTAAAAAAAACTGCAGGACTCTAAAATAGTTTCTTCGAAGGACTCCTAAAAAAAGTAAATGAGAAATAAAAAATTCAAACCCTTAATTCCAGTGAGCATTTGGTTTGCACCTCTCCTACCACAACTTCTCTTTCTATTTATCCACCTTTCCCTGAGTATTCCCACTCAGCTAACACAAAAGCAGAATGGCCCTGCATTTCAGATGAATTTAAAAAGTTGCCTTATACAGTCAGACCATCTGAGATTACCAGAGAAACACCACAAATACTTTCAAAGATAACTTCAAAGTTATCTCCAGTCAAAGGCTAATTTATGAGTTATAACCAAGGAATTTCCCAAGCCATGGCCAGAGCCTCAAAAATTCTAACAGGAATTTAAAATACTTAGAGGAGCCCACTACTCCAGGTTTCCAGACCATTATCAATTGATACATGTTAGTCAGGCAGAGAAAGTTTATAAATGAATGCATCAGGCAGACTGGCTAGAACTTGGGCAACATATAAAAACCCCCAAAATCTCCATGATACAATCTTCCCATGGGCATGAAAAGGCCCAAAAACAAAACTGATTACAAGAACCCAGACCTATATCCACAAGATTTTCAAAGCTGTTAAAATGTTAAGTCCAGAAACAAAATGCCAATACAATGGACTAGATATAGGTGCCTCATTTGCAATCTACCTGGCCATTGGGAGAGAGATTGCCCTCAGCAAAGTGAAAAAAAAACTTTCTACCAGGACATAACAGAAACTCTGCTCAACATTGCTAGAGTACTGGGGACGTCAGTGACTTTTCCCCCAAAATACCTTTAAGTGCACAATAGAAACACACTTATAAATAATTGGGGAAATTTGTAAGTTTATCTCATATCTGTTTCCCCTGTGTATATGGAAAGCAGATAACTTGTTTTGTAAGTTGCACAAGTCCAAAACCAGAGGGGACTTTTGACCCAAGACTACCTGCATGCTTATAATTGCTTTTGATGTGATTTTGTACTTAGCATTGCTACTGAAATGATTTAAGGTTTTTGGAATATTGTGTTGTAATGAATGCCCTTTGGATATGGAAAAACATGTTTTTGTTGTTGTTGTTCAAAGTGTGGCATGTGGCAATTTGAGATTATTTTATAAATCCCAAAAAGAGAAAGATTTTGTTTTAAAATAATCTATTCCTGTGAGTGTGAGATCATTTGACTAGATTAGGTCAGAGGGCATGTTGAGGCCCTGCCCTCTTGCTGGGTCTGATATAAAGGGAGACACAGAGACTCAGAGAGACACAGAAAAAAGGCATATTTGATTCTGCAGTGTGAGAGAGAGGATTGCTTATGCATGAATCCCCCAAGAGGCTGGGCCTGTGGTGCAGCTCAAGAGAACAACCCTTCTATATGCCTGATAGATTCGACTTGAAATTGGGAAGAAAGCAGAGCAGCAGAGACTGATACAGAAGGCCTGTAAGGAGAAAAGATCTATGCCTAGTTATCCTCATCTGAGCTCTGGGACACTGCACAGCTCCAAGGGGAAAGCAAAGACAAGGTAGAGTTCACTTGTCATCTTGCTTCAACATGTAGCAGCTGACTTGTGTGAGAAATCGCCTTTTATGGTTCCTTGAGTTGGATTTTTCATGGCTTTGGAATGGCAATATTTTACTCCAAATAAATACCCTTTATAAAAGCCAACACATTTCTGGTACTTTGCCTTGGCAACCCTTTGGCAAACTAAAACAGCTACCAAAAGATCAGTATTACAAGTGATACAAAAGGGAGTGCTGCAGTGTGAAAGGAAAAAAAAAAAAAGCAAGAAACTTAGAGGAAAGTATAGAAATGAAGATTATTAGGAAGGGGAAGTTAAAGGGTAAAAAGACAAACAGTAGTAAGACGTGACAGCAGAAAAATAAAGGACAAAATGGATGAAGTAAGTAATACCTTTACGGTAATAACATTGAATGTTAATGGCTTGACTTCCACAATCAAAAGGAATAGACCAATAAAATGGATTTAAAAATATGATCCTTCTCTGTTCTGTTTGCAAGAAACTCACCTCAGATATAAGGACACAACCAAGTTGAAGGTGAATGCCTGATAGATAGGAATTTTGGGGAAGAAGATATTCCACACAAATATTAACCAAAAATCCCTGGAATAACAATGCTAATACTGGAAAAATATATTTTAAATACAAAACTGTTATAAGTGATGAAGAAGGTCATTTTATATTAATAAAAAGGGCAATTCACCAAGAAGAAATAACTATAAAAAATATTTATGCACCTAACAGAGATCCCAAGCTACATGAGACACACACTGACAAAACTAAAGGGCAAAATAGATGTTTCTACAACAATATTTGGGAAATTAAATACACCACTCTCAGCATTGGGAAAGAAAATCTGGACAGAAGAGAAATAAAGAAACAAAGAGCTTGAATAATATGATAAATGAACCTGCTCTAACAGACATTTATAGAGCATTACAAAACAGCAGGATATACACTCTTCAAACACACATGGATCATTCGTCAGGATAGACCATATGTTTAGTCAGAAGATATCGATAAATTTTAAAAGATTGAAATTATACAAAGCATTTTCTCTGATCATAACAGAATGAAGCTGGAAATCAATAACGGATGGAAAAAGGGAAAGTTCATAAACATATGGAGATTAAACAATACAATCATAAATAATCAGTGGGTCAAAGAAAAAACTGCAAGAAAACTCAGTAAATATCTTGAGACAAATGAAAATAAGAACACAACATATCAAATCCTTTGAGACACAGCAAAGGCAGTTCAAAGAGGGAAATTTATAACTCTCAATGCTTACGTTAAAAAAAGAAGAAAGAGCTAAAAGTGAAGAAATAAGTGCACACCTGGAGGAATTTGAAAAAGAACAGCAAACTAATGCAAAACTAAGCTAAACGAAAGAAACAATAAAGATCAGAGCAGATATAAATGAAATTGATAATAAAAAGACAATAGAATCAACAAAACCAATAGTTGGTTTTTGAGAAGATAAACAAAATTGAAAAATGCTTAGTTAGACTGCCACAGAAAAAAGAGAAGATGCAAATAAAGTCTGAAATGAGTTGGGGGTTCATTACCACTGACCCCACAGAAATAAGAGAACATAATAGTATACTATGAATAAGCATACACCAAAAATATAAACAAAATAGTGGAGACAGACAAATTCCTAGAAACACACAAACTGCCTACACTGACCCTAGAAGAAATAGACCTCAATAAACCAATCACTAATAAAGAGATTGAAGCAGTCATCAACAACCTCCCAAAGGTGAAAAGCCCTGGACCTGATGGCCTCACAGGTGAATTCTACCAAACATTCAAAGACAACCTAATACCCATCTTGCTCAAGCTCTTCCAAAAATTTGAACAGGAAAGAATGCTACCAAACTAATTCGTTGAAGCAGACATCACCCAAATACCAAAACCAGATAAAGATACTATGAAAAAAAGAAAATTACAAAAAATATCCCTAATGAATATAGATGCAAAAATCCTCAGCAAAATAATTGCAAATGAAATCCAGAGGCAAATTAAAAGTATTATACACCACAATCAAAGGGGTTTTAAATGGGTTTTATGCCAGGTATGCAAAGGTTTTTCAGCACGAGAAAATCAATTAGTGTAATAAACCACAGTAATAAATTGAAGAAAAACAATCACAGGATACTTTCCATTGATGTAGAAAAGGCATTTGATGAAATACAGAAAATTTTTTTGATAAAAATACTCCAAAAGATAGGAATAGAAGGAAGCTTTCTCAATATGTTAAAGTGCATGTATGAAAAACCTACGGCTAGCATTGTACTCAACTGTGAAAGCCTGAAATCTTTCCCGCTGAGATCAGAAACAAGATAAGGACACCCACTGTCACCACTGGTATTCAAAATTGTGCTAGAAATTCTAACTAGAGCAATTAGCCTAGTTAGAGAAATAAAAGGCACCCAAATAGGGATGGAAGAAGTAAAACTTTCACTATTTGCTGATGATATGATGCTATATCTAGAAAATCCTGAAAAATCTAAAGCAAAGCAACTTGATCTAATAGACGAGTTCAGCAAAGTGGTGGGATATAAGATTAATATGCAAAAATCAGTAGCATTTCTGTAAACTATTGATGAGAAATCTGAGGAGGAAATCAGGAAAAAAATCCATTTAAAATAACAATTAAAAGAATCAAATATTTAGGAAGAAACTTAAGGATATACAGGACCTGTATTCAGAAAACTACAAAACATTGCTAAAAGAAACTGAAGAAGACTTAAATAAATGGAAAGACATTTCATGTTCATGGACTGGAAGATTAAATATAATTACGATGTCAGTACTACCAAAGTGATTTACAGATTCAACCCAATTCCAATAAAAAAATCCCAACAGCTTATTTGCAGAAATGGAAAAGACAATTATCAAATTTGTTTGGAAGGATAAGGGACCCCAAATAGCTAAAAATGTCTTTAAAAACAAAAGTTGGAGTACTCTCACTTCTTAGCCTTAAAGCATATTACCTAGCTATAGGAGTAAAAACAGCAAAGTACATACAATTCAAAGATAAAAAGAAAAGCAGCCCATTTAGAAAATGGGCAAAAGATATTTCTCCAAAAAGGAAATACAAATGCCCAAAAAGGACATGAAAAAAATGCTTAACATCACTAGCTACTGGGGAAATGCAGAGCAAAACCACAATGAGATACCATTCCACATTTTAATATGGCCAATATGAAAAACACAGACTATTACAGGTGTCGGAAAAGATGTAGAGAAACAGGAACACTCCTTCATTGTTGGTGGGAAAGTAGAACGTTACAGCCTCTGTGGAAAACAGTTTGGAAGTACTTCAAGAAACCAAAAATAGAACTACCATAAAATCCAGCAATCCCGTTACTAGGAATATATTCAGAAGAACTGAAAGCAAGGATGCAAACTGACATTTGTATACTCATGTTCATAGCAGCATCATTCACAATTGCTAAAATATGGAACCAGCCCAAGTGTCTATCAACTGAAGATTAGATAAATAAAATATGATATATATGCACAATGGAATACCATTCAGGTGTAAGAAGAAATGAAATTGGTATGCATTTGACAATATGGATGAACCTAGAGGATATTATGTTGAATGAATAAGACAGATACAAAAGGACAAATATTGTAAAGTCTAACTAATATGAACCTAAATACCATGAGTAAACTCACAGAGGTACACTCTAGAGTACAGGTTACTAGAAGATACAAGGTGGGTTCAAAATGGAAAATAATGCTTAATGTATGTAGCATTATTAATGAGTTTAATTGTAAAAGTGTAGAAATGAATACAGTTGAGAGTAACACATTGTAATAAGTATAACTAACACTGCTGATTTATAAATGTGGTTGTGGCTTAAAAGGGTAGTATGTGGAAGTAAAGGTCAACTGAAAGCAAAGTACAGAGTAAAGTAAGGTATGTATTACATAGTGATTTTGGTGGTGGATGAGGATTGTGTTTAGTATAAATATAAGAGTGCTCTTCTTTTACAAAGTGCTAAGAATATTGTGATATATGGGAAAATTAGAACTAATGTAGCTTATGGACAATAGGTAACAGTAATATTGTAATATTTTGCAGCAATGGTAAGAAGATATTTTTTTCAATACTAAGGGATAATTATAAGGGCATAAAAGGGGGTATAGGATTTTTCCTTTTGTAATAATGAAAATGTTCTAAAATTGACCAAGGTGTTGACAGCACAACTCTATCATAAAAATGAAAGCCACTGAGTGGACACTTTGAATGGATTGTACAAAGCATGAGACTGTACAACACAAGGAATACAGTGGTGGATGATGGACTGTGGTTAACAGGACAAATATGAGCATATTTTCTCCTGAACGATAACAAATATATAATACTAAAATAGGGTGTTAACAATTGGGTGGATTGGGGGAAAATACACTAAATGTAAGATATGGGCTATAGTTAGCATAATATTTTGATGATGCTCTTTCAAAGTTTGTAACAAATATTTCCCAACAATGAAAGATGTTGGTGGTGGGGAGATGTATGGGAGGCTTGCATGGTGATATGCACATTTTGTTGGTAAATTTAAAAAAATTTTTTACACTTATCGTTTAGTTATGTTCATGTATGAATGATAGACTTCCATAAAATTTTATTAAAAATAAAAGTGTTAGCCAAAGCCACAAAATTAGTCAAAGCATCTGAAGAAAAGACAGTGGACAATGATGTATATTTACAAAACCCATCATGCTGTTCAAAGCTTCTTAAACTCTGAATTTACTCAATATCTCTCCTCCAGTCAATTGTCTTCCTACGAATTCCATTTACAATCACATTCAAATTTAATCTTGGATAGATGCAATACCCTTAACCATGACACCCTACTTCTTTGCCGGCTGAAGGAGCACCTCATAACTGTGAGCTGATTACCTCTTGGTTAGTGACTCCCCATCCTGACTAACAAGAAATACCACTTCAGAATCCTGGCCTTATCCTCGTTGTTGACAGTTCTTATATATGTGGAATTAATGGAAAATTTCAACCTGGGAGTCACAACACAATTCGAACTAATTGAACAAGCTAACTTATCTCAATTTACCTGAGCCCAACAAGCAGAACTATACACTTTACTAGAGCTTATATACTGACATCACAACATTTATACTGACAGCAAATGTGCTTTCAGAGTGGTCCATGATTTTAGAAACAGAAGAGCTTCCTTACCTCCACTGGATGCCCTATAAAGAAAGGACAACTATTTAGTAACTTACTAACTGCCATCTTATAGTTTCAACCTATTGCTATTATTAAAATTTTATTATTTGTTGTGGGGGACTAACATTTCTGGAATAGATGGTTAAGAATGTATATAAAATTTCTAGCAAGAGCCATAAAATATAGACAATTCAAACAAATCTGGGCAATTTAAGAGTTAAATATTTCTTTTACAAATTGTCATCACAAACTTAAATGAAAGCATATATTAAAAATTGTCCTAATATATGAAGTATAAATAGGAGAAATTAATGAAATTGCAGTTTATTTCTCAGAACTTAGTCAATAATTGACAATCATTTTATTTTTTAGGGTATAAGTTTCAACCATTCTTTGCTATTTGGTATATGTGAAGCCTCATTGGTTTTGCATGTCCAGTCGGCAAAGTTTCCCCACAAAGCAAAAAAAAAATAAACTCCACAAATTGAAAGTTCACAGAGTAAGTGAGGTACTTCAAAAATTTTATTTTGTGCCATAAGATTTCCAGAAAATTAAAAGACACCTTCCATTCGTGCTGAAAGGTGGAAATTTGTCTCCGTTGATTAGGCAATCTGATTTAAAATATACAAAAACTTTTGTTTTAATTGAGTAACTTAAACATTTGTTGTTATCTAAATAATATAATTAACAGTAATAACATGTTTTATTTATGATCAAACTGACTTTTAAAATATTCTTTAATCACTATTGAATAAAATGCATACTTAATTCTATTATAAAATTATTTCACAAGATATGTGAAATAAAGCACATCATAAAAAACCAGCTTAAATCCATGAAGAAATAATTAATATTAAAATTCTGTGCATAAAAATCCATTTTTAAATTTTTCTATTATCTTTATATATTGATATGTTTCATCACATTTTTTTTTCTTTTCAGACTCTCAACACACTTGTGCAAAATATGCACCAAACAAATACATGGAAAGTCACAGAAGCATCTCTGAATTCATTCTTTTGGGACTTTCTTATGATGACAACAGACAAATGTTTTGCATTATTCTCTTTTTATTCTGTTATGTTTCTTTCTTGGTAGGAAATCTCCTAATTGTTTAGTCCATTTGATGCAGCTTCCTTTTTTACCAACCCATGTACTATTTCCTCAGCCATTTATCCTCTATGGACATCTGCTTCACCTCTAATGTTATACCCAAACTGATCAGTGACTTGTTAATTGGGACAAACTCAAGTCCTATAGAAACTGCATGTTGCAGGTCTTTACCATGCACTTCTTTGGAAATATTGAGATCTTCATTATTGCTGCCATGACCTTTGATTTGATTTGCTATGACAATCCAGCCATAATGCAATTTTGTGGTCCTAAGGAAATTGATCACTATTTCTGCACAGTTTCCCACTGCTAAAAGTTGCCTGCTGACACTTACATCTCAGGGGTCTTGTTGATTGCAAATTCAGGTATGATCTCCTTAATAACATTTGTTTTATTATTTGTTTCTTACGTCATTATATTATTCACTTAAAAAAAATCATTCAGCTGAGGGAATTCATAAAGCCCTGTCGACCTGTAGGTCTCATGTAACATCAGTAGTGTTCTTTTTTGGTCTTTCAATATTTGCACACCTTAGAACACCTAACACTTATACTGAGGATAAAATATTTGCACTGTTTACACTAACATTGCTCCTATATTCAATCCTTACAGAGATGAAAAAATGTCTTGAGAAAAGTTTAATGTTAAACATTATTTTTGAAGGAAGCAAACAATTAAATAAAAAAGCTAGAAATGACCTCAGGGATCAATTATTCCATTCACATCATGAATGCAATGGATGAGGGTAATAGGACTTAGGGTTTTAAAGCAACTGCTACTCAACTATTAATGCCACCATACAAAAATGATTTGGACATGTAACCTATTTTGTGGGATATTGAGATGGAGTAGGCAAAATTACCTGAACAAAAATCATCAGTGTCCAAGCAATGAAGATGATGCTTTTGTGAGCAGTGAATTTTGATGAAAAATATTCTATGAGAATGTTATTACACATTTCAGGATTATCAGTAGAACACATAGTGACACATGTTCCTGGTAATGAGAAGTTAAAATCTATAATTTAAATAAACATTTTAATATTGATAGATTTTTACCTATATAACATTTAGTGGCATTCAAAATTGTGCAATGTAGCAATTAGTATAGTAGTATCTGGTTTAAATCTGTTTTATTCTTGTCTGAATTTCTGTTAAAAATAATAAGTAGTGAAGACAGAGCAAAAATAACGTAACATGATGTTTAAAACATGTTTGACCTATTGACCAATAGTGAAAATCATTTTCCATAAAACTTAAGAAAATGAATTATATGAATTAACCCTCTACAACTTTATAAAAATTGGTAAGTAGCTGGCTACTCTTATATCCTGAATCAAAGGCTTTCATATTACTATTCCAATGGTAAAAATAAGCAAATTACAAAAAAGATGTGGTCTAAATACAAAAAAAAAGAAAGAAAGAAAATGTAGTTACAAGGAAAAAAAATTGTGGCACAAATAAATAAAGCAAATCATCTTGTAACTGTTATAAACAGAAAATTTCTTGAAAAGATTTGCTACAGAAAGAAGAAAAATTGATAAAGCAACTCTTAGGAAGTAGAACACAAATCATAAGGAAGAAAGGTCAGAATAACAGGACTATATGAAAAAGCAGATAAACTACAGAAAGGTTCAGATTTTGTACGTACATTTCAAGAGTTAAAATTATTCTGGAGACCCTCTACAAAGAAGGTTAAATAAGAAAAATAATGAGGGTGATAAAGTTAAGTACTGCATTTATAGTTGAAAGGAACTGGAAAAAAATTATTATTTTTTATAGATAAAAAAAGATCAAAATTATCACAAGTTGTAAATTTTCTTTGGAAAATCCACAGGAAATATGGATATGACAAAATATAAAGATTTGCAAGAAAGGTTTGGATACTGAAATAATATTTTATTACCACACTATTTGTATTTCATTGTTTAGAAGAATTAAAAATAAAACCTTGAGATTTCATAAGGTCATGGTGTAAACAACACATATCTTTCTTTATAAAAATATTTTTTTAAAAAGAACTAAGTCACAACATTCCTACTCTCTTAAATCTGACTGTATAAACCTTTTTCACGTAAGTGGAATATTTGCTGTGTCACTAACAATCATGCATTAATAATGAAAAAAGAGCTGTCTGAAAGGACAAACAATTTAACAATATCTCCAAGTACATGTCAAGGAGGGAATGAAATCAATCAGACTATAAACCTCCTATGGTATCTTTTTATTTTATTTTTTTATTTCTTACATTAAGGAGACGTTACTATCCCAAATAATCTTAACCCTCACATATTTTAAAGCATATAAAGCAATCTCTCTCTGTGCCTTGGTTCATGACTTCTTCCTGTCCAGGCATTTTCCATTTCTCAACAGAATGATTGCATCACTGCCACACAGCACTTCCCGATTGAGTCATACCTGCCCCACAGCCAGGAGTATACCAGGATAAACAACAGAGGCAACAATAATTGTTTTCAATGCCAGGATCTCCTCTTCTGATGTTTCACCTTTTAGGGCCTTTCACATATCTAAGCAATAACTTACTTCCATTGAACCCATGGAGTCTATTGAAAATAAGGGGAATTCATTCTCTCTATTCCAAATGAAATTAGCCCTGACTAATTAGATTTCCACATTTTGGCTGATTGTGTTTAATGTACTATTATTCCAAGTAATACGGTGGATTTCATAAGTAAAGAAAAGTGTCAATGTTTATTTGTGGTTGTGTGTATGGCATAGAGGTTGCTTGTGGTTCTTGAGGAGGGGTCGCAGGAAAGACCTTTGCAATCAAAGAGAATGCTGTTCAGAGCAGAGTTTGCCATCTCACCATGAAATGGATATATAATCTCAGGATATGGTCAAAGATGGTTTATTTCTACTCTTTCAGTTTAATTTGTTTAAATGCTCTTTAACATTGCTTGTAAGGAAAAACAGGCATGATAGAAATGTGAGGGCAAGATCAGGCAACTTATTTTTCCTGCTAAGAATAGATCTTTCCTGTTAAGAAACCAAAACATGTAATTGATAGTTTGTTACTTGGTATGCAAATTTGTAGTATTGTTAATCAACACCTAGAAGTGAAATTGCTGTATTATAGTTTATCCTGGGTTTTATAAAAAGTGCCAAATAACATCTCAATATCTGTTTAATTTTGCATAAGAGTTGCATTATATTGGTATTTTGTGTTTTTTTCCTCTTTCTCTTGATTGATCATGCTAAATGTTTCTGAATATTATTAATCTTTCCAAAGAATCAACTTTAACTTTATTGATGGTCTCTATTTACGATATTATTTATGACATTATATTCTTCCCCACTTTTTATCTTTATCTCTATATTTTTTGGTTGTTATTTGCTTTTAATTCCTTGATCTTGATGCCTAAGATATTTACAGCACTGATTACCAAATTTTTATTTCTTAATGTTAGAGGTGTCATTAGACATTTTACAGATACAAAAAGGATAATAAGTTAATATTATGAACACAATAAGTCCAGAAAATTCAACAACTTTTAAAGAATGGACAAATTCCTTGAATATTATAAACTTTAACATCTCAAGAAAATAAAGAATATATAATCTCAAAAGTGCTGTATCCCTTAAGAAACTGAATTTGTAGTTACAAATCCTCAACCAAGGGAAAATTCTGTATATATAGCTCTGTTGTTGCATTCTCCCAAACAGTAAAGAGGAAATAACACTAATTCTGCACAAACTCTTCTGAAAAAAGAAACAGATTGGTATATATCTGAATTCTTTATTTAGGCCAGAATTTCTCTGATCCTTATTAAACATAATAGCTATTCTTTATTTTTGCTATCATTTTTTACATGTACAATGATATTACCTATAAACACAGGCCATTTTACATATTCCTATCTATCTGGAAGAAACCTTTTGAAAAAATAAGTGAGATGAGGAAGTTTATTGGATATAAGATCAATATTCAAAAATTCAAAGTAAACATTTTACTTCTAACAAAAAATCAGACAAAATTTTTTAAATGACAATATAAAATCATCAAAATTCTTAATACTTAATGAAATATTAATACTTAATTAATTGTTACAAAACATGTCCAAGACAGCTACATTAAAAACCACAGATTGATGAGAAAAATTAAAGAGCACCTAATAAAGAAATGGACATTCCACATTCATCTTGAAATTCAAAACGTCAACTCTCTCTCCTCCCAAATTAATGCCTAGATTCAATACAGTACCTTCAAAAATTCAAGAAGGATTTTTTTTTTTCATTTAAAACCTAATAGTAATATTTTATGCAAATGCAAAGGATCTAGAACAGCCCACACAGTTGCCTAATAGATCATATTTATAGAACTCACATTCTCTGATATTATCCCATAGTATAAAGCTACAGTAACCAAAGCAGTATGGTGTTGATGGATGTAGGATGTCCAAATACCTGAAACTAACTTGTTTCTCTCCCTGTTGCTAGGATACAAAGGAAAGAATTGTATGTAAATTAGAAGGCAATGAGATGCAACCCTATCTTAGTCCCAAATTCCACTTTTGGTGGTCAAGAATATCCTGCTGTGGCAATGAAGCATGAAAACCAGCTTCAACCAGTTGGCCAGACCTGCGCAGATGAAGCCCCTTGCTGTCCTCACTTGAACTTGTTTAATTACCATAGTAAATTTCCCACCCAGGGGTGGAGTTATCTGCCCCTTTTTTGATTATGCAATGTATATGCAAGCATGATTTCCTGAACATACTAATAATACAATAATATAATTAGCTATGTATGATCATCCATATGCATAAAAGCTAATGCATAATCAAAGTAAATCCTAAGTAGTAACTTAGGTATTTAAGCAAGAGTAAAATCACAGCACGGGGAGTCGGGTCTGAGTGACTTTGAACTGACCTTGGCTCCTACCTCTGCAGATGTAATAATTGTGAGTTTTCCTAACTCTTGTGTTGAAGTTTTCTTCATGCCCTCTCTGGTTATCCATAAAGGTACTGCCTTGAGGCCTAACAAATTGGTGACTCTGTAGGGACTAAACTAAATTTTAAAAAATGGTAGCCAGAGAATGCTTCTAAAGTGAACTGCAGAGGGGGTTGTCTGCACCAGGACATCTCTGACTCCAGCAGCTTTTCGGGATTTTCCTCAGGACTCGGGGTTACCGGGGGGCAGAGCCCTTTCCAGCCACCAAAGGAACCAAGGCTAACAAGGTTAGGACAGAGGACTGGGTTGTCTCCTTGCCCTGGCGGGTGAGTTTGTTCCATTATTCATTACTTCTTATTTCTTCTAGCTGACCATGAGTTAGCATTTGGTTTACCTTTGCTAAAGCAGCGGAGGTTTCATTGCAGTGGGAAAGGTTTTGGTGGGTTTGAGTCCCACTCCCTCACTCCCTTACAGGGGAAACCCATTGTTTGGCTTTGGCTAACTGCCAGTTAGCATTTGGTTTACCTTCACTAAGGTAGCGAAGGTTTGGTGGTAGTGGGAGAGGTTTCGTGGGTTTGAGTCCCACTCACTCGCTCCCTTAAAGGGGAAGCCTCCTGCCTTTTGTGCATTTGTTTTTTGGGGGGATGGGGGAGGGGGTGGTATTTATAGCATTTATGAAGCTTTAACATATGCACAGCCAGGGAGTTTGCCAGGCTTATAAATTTGGGGATCACCGAGTATTACCTAGGAGACTGACAATAAATACCAAAGAGGGGACATGATGAAATTTCAATATTCAATGTGAGAGCAGTGCTGGCCTAGCATCTTGGCAGGCTGGTGTTGTGCCTTTGTTTTGGCTTTCCTCTTTCTCTCTCTCTTTCTGCCACCATGAGGAATGAGGCATCAGGACCTGAGAGCTCACCGCTAAGATGCATTCTGAAAAATTGGTCTAAATTTGGAGGATCTGGGTTACAGAAAAGTAAATTAATTATTTTTATAATGAAACTTAACCTAGGTGCAAAATAAATAGGGTTTTGGTACCAATTGTGGAAGGGGGCCAAATTATGATGTAGCCCCTTGAAAAACCAACTGTGTACAACATACCACACCCTGGTGCAAGTAGAGGACTTAACCCATCAGCATATAGTCACTCTGAAAACTACCACCCCTATCCAGGGGAGAATTGCAAATACTAGACACAAAACAGGAACAATGGATTATTGTGGGCTGCCCTATGTGGAGGAGAGATTTGTGGAAAGACATCTGAGATACCTGCCAGCAATGACAGGTAACTCTCTATCATGTCCCCACCCACTCCACTAACACCCCTCTTGGGAATGTTGAGGCAGATACCCTCACAAAGATCTGAAACTGTACCACTGAAACCCAAGAAGCAGCAGAGCAACTCTACAGGAAAAAGCAGATATCATGGCTGCTAGACCCTGTGGCAGCACTTCCAGCTACCTGTTACTCACCAGCAGCTCGTGGACTTCATCCATGAATGTCCATCATGCTCACTCCAATGACTGCAACAATTACCTCACCAGATAAAACATAAAGGTCCTGTCTTGAGGCCTAACAGTATTTTCCTAAAGATGGACCAGTAGATCAACAGGACAGCCTAGATAGGCCACACATATATCCACACAAGTGTGTTCAAATAAATCTCAGCAAAAGACCTTGTGTAATTCCATGGAGAAAGGATCATCTTTTCAAAGAACTGTGGGACAACTGGACATCCATAAGTACAGAATTTGAAACTCACCCTATTCTTCACACCTTATACAAAAATTCATTCAAAATGGATTGTAGATGTTTACAAAAATATACAAGTATTAAAAAGTTGGAAGTAAACCTAGGAAAAAATTTCCAATGCCTATAATTAAGCAAAGAATAGTGAGCATGATCCTTACAAGAAAAGATATGATAAAATGAACTTCAGGAAAATGAAAAATTTTGCCTTAAGAATAAGAAAATTATAGACTAGAAACAAAATTACACACTAGGATATAGTGTTTGAAGAGCATATAGTTATTAAAGAACTACTTTCAGAATATATAAATTATCTGAAAATTTAATATGAAAAATTAAACCACCCAATAAAAAATTAACAAATATTTTGAACAGATACCTGATTAAGGAGTATATACACATTGCAAATGAGAAAGTGAAAAGACTCTAAGGATCAATATTCATTAGCCAATTGCAAATTAAAGTCTTGATACTGCTACATGCCCTTTAGAATGGGTAAAATTAAATACTGAACATGGAAGCATTTACAAAGATGTGGAGCAATAGAAATCTTCTATGTTATTTAATGTCACTTAGAAGAGATGCGAAGAGTAGAAAGAACTGTGACTGCCCAATTAGTTCAGTTCTGGAAAATTCCACATAGCGTATGCTCTGGTAAAACAGTTTCCTTGTAGGTAAGGTATTTGTTCAAGAAGATAGACAGTCCTCGGTTTGTGTCAAAATGCTTACTTCTATTTTGTCCTGTGGAAGCAAATGGTATTTTTCTCTGAAATTCACAGTGGAATCAGATGGGGCTTCTGGAGGTAAGACTCAAAGTCTGGGGGTACCCCCAAAGCTGAGCTCCATGAGATTCTATCTCTCATGCTAGCCCACGATCAATCTCCAGTAATTAGTCAATTACCCTTTATTTTTCTTATCCAAGGATGACTCCAGCTGTGGATTGTGCTCCAGACGGATTGTGATTCTTTGTTTCCACCTATATCTCTAGTTTTGGTGCAATGGTTTGCCAATGACTGCAATTCTCTGAAGGATGTTAATTTTCAGTTTTCAGCTATTTTCTTCTTGTGATCATGGGAGTGACAATTTCAAAGCTCTTCACGTGCAGGAATGGAAACATTCATTTTCATCAAAAATAGTTATTTAAAATTTTTTCTTATGGTTTATTCATTAAAATAGGTCTTTAGCAGGGTGTAATTTTAATTTCCATATATATAATATATATTACATATATAATCTTTGTCTTAAATTTACTGTACTCAGGGATCTGTGCTTTAAATTGATTGAGTCTTTCTTAATGCCCTAATAATGAACATTTAA
>JAQZBX010054735.1:0-18603 GCA_029593785.1 Cabassous unicinctus
GCCCTGTGGCATGTCACTCCCAGACCCACTTGTTTTTTTTTTTCAGAAATGGGATTGAGTCCCCTCCTCTTGCTATTCCTCTCCTACCAGGGCGAACAGGAACTCCCAGAGGTGAGCCGCCGAGACCTTGACCTGCTGATTGCCGAGGAAGATGAAGCTATCTTGTTAGAGGAACGTCTGCGTAGGGCCCTCCCGGCACTGGAGGGTCAGTCCCCTGGCCCGGGTAGACTTGTACCGGGCAGTACACCCTCTTCTCTTCTGCCCTCTGAGCCCTGCTCTTCTCTCTGCAGAGTACAAGGAGGAAGCCCGGGCCCCAGAGGTTGAAATCGCAGTCCCCCCACTCTCACCTCCGGTTCCTGCTCAGTAAGGACAGGACCCCCGGGGCTAGTTGGGGATCAGTGCTATGAGGAGGTGTCCTGACCTCTCTTGTCCATTCCTCCTCAGGGTGGAAGTGGCAGCAGAGCCACTGCCCAGAGAGGTGCTGGTCCCCGAGGAGGTGAAGCTGGCGCCCTGGGAGCCTGGGGCCCTACTTGCTGGTGAGTGCCCGCCACACCCAGGGATGTTCCCGGGAGCACCTAAGCCGCTGCAGATGTGGGTCCTGTATTCCGGGTGTTTGCAAGGTGAAGGGGCTTGTGGGTCAGAACTGGGACCTCGGGTGCTGTTGCAGAGGTGACGCCCCCCCAAGAGCTGCGTCTGCCACCCCCACCCAGTCCAGAGGTGAGTAGTATACTTCCTAGTTCTCCTCCTCTTTTTCCTCCTTCCAGAAGTACCCACACCTCTTCTGCTTCCCTAAGCCCAGGGCCACTGCTAGTCTATGTGGGGCCTTTGGGCAAGTTAGTAAAAGGTGCCCCTTCTCACCCCATTTTATCCACCCCCACTCACCCCCTTTCCAGATGGGTCCCCTCCTGCAGGCTATAAGCTGCACTCGCATATGGAGGGCACCTCTAGGGGTGGAAGGGTGGGGCCAGTTGCAGTCCACTGAGATGACAGGAAAAGGAGTCCTGGGTAGCCTTGCCCTGCCTCCCCTCCCCACTAAGCAGAAGAGGCCCCCAGTCTCCCCACCTCCTGTGAGCCCACCTGCTCGCCGCCGCCGCCGCCGCCAGTTGCTGTTCTGGGACAAGGAGACTCAGATCTCCCGGGAGAAATTCCAAGAGCAACTCCAAACCAGAGCCCACTGCTGGGAATGTGTGAGTGCGGGCCCACTGCTCTACCGAGGGAGGGAAGCAGGGATGGCCTGGGGCAGGGGCCAGCCGGGAAGCCTGTACCCCTGGGAATTTGAAAAACCCCGTTTCATTCCCTAGAAGACACACGTGATTTAGGTTTGCACACACTCAATTCTCAATGCTATTTTCATGATCCTGCCTAGCACTTCCATGGGTACCAAGTCAAAAGTCCTGCTTTTGGCAATGAACGGGGCAGGCAGGAGTCTGGGCCTGAACTAGGTGGAAAGTCAGAGGCCCTGGAACGATTGCAAAGTGGGGAAGGGCCAGTGAGAAGCGGCTCTCCTGTAACGGGACTTCTGCACTCTCCCACCACGCAGCCCATGGTGCAGCCTCCCGAGAGAATGATCACCAGCCCTGCAGAGCTGCTCCGAACCCCAACTCAGAGTAAAAGTCATGGGGGTTGGGTAAGTGGGATGTGCTGAACCCATATTCCTCACTTTTCTGACCCCACTGACCCTTGTCCCCAGTTGGCTGGCTTCCCCCAGAACTACTGGCTTTCTGGACCCGCTGTGCCCAGCCACCCCCAAGGGCCCTCCGACGTAGGCCGCCTAGGGAGCCTGAAGAGGAGGCTGCTGAGAGAGAGGCAGCAGCTGAGGAGGAAAGGAGAAGGCTTGAAACTTTATCTGATATCGAGGTAACTGCACCCCGACTCCTGCCTGTGACCTGACCACAGAAGCAAGCTCTTTAGCCTTGCACCTCCTGCATTGAGGCCAGACTCATTTCTGGGATGCTTGGGGCCTCACTCTTTCCTCCCCTCCCCAGGTCCTGAGGGAGGCCCTGGAGCCCAGTGGTCCCCTCATGGTGTCTGCAGGTAAGGCTGCGGAGAATGCAAGCACCTGGGGAAGTGGGACAGTGGAGACCACTTGCCTGACCCATCCCAGGAAACTGGTACCCGAACTGCTGGAGCTGTTTTCCTGAGTGAGGCAGTATGTGCAAGCTAAGGAAGCAGACTGGAGTGCCTCCGCAGTTGACCCCACACCTGTGTGCCCCGAACAAGTTGCTTCACTGCACTGGCATCTAGTTAGCCCAGGGGGCCCCTAGAACCTGCCTAAGCAGACCCACACTCAACACCTCCCCGCCCCTCCCCCCCAGAGATCTCCCTAGAAGCGGCTGAAGAGGAGAAGTCCCGTGTCAGCCTCATCCCTCCAGAAGAGCGGTGGTAAGCAGCCAGGCTCTTTTTGGGTGCAGGGCCACAGCTCTGGCCAGGTTAGGGAAGTGGCAAGGATGCCACCTTGCATCTTCTCTCCCTGATACCCATGTCCCTCTAGGGCCTGGGCAGAGGCAGAGCTGCCAGAGCTTCCTGCATTGCCTGTGGTGCCGGAGCTCCCTGAGGTACCCATGGAGATGCCTTTGGAGCTACCCCTAGAGCCAGAGCTGCTCTCACTGGAGGCTGTGCACAGGTATGGGGTGGGGGGTGGGGGTTTGCTCAGTGGGATGGACCTGGGCTTGGGCCTCACTCAGCTCATGGCACTTGGTCCCTGCAGGGCAGTGGCACTGGAGCTGCAGGCTGACAGGCAGCCTGACTTCAGCAGCCTGGTGGCACCTCTCAGCCCCCGCAGGATGGCTGCCCGGGTCTTCTACCTGCTCCTGGGTGAGTGTGGGTGCTACAGGGACTGAAGGTAGGGCAGGGACAGGTCCCCCCTGATCCTGCCCTTTCCTTCCCCCTTGCCCAGTGCTCTCAGCACAGAAGATCCTTTGTGTGGAACAAGAGAAACCATATGGGCGCCTCCTGATCCAGCCAGGGCCCCGATTCCACAGCGGTTAGAGCTTGTTTACAAAGCTGCTAGGATACTGGTCATATTAAACCTTGTCCTGCTTGCCTCATTTCTGAATGTGCCTCTCCTTCCAGCTCAGAGCTACCGTTAATGCAGAAAACAACTGCATTTATTATACTAGGATGTCAAGACAGATCCAGCCCCAGGCACACCCCTCTAAGGCAGCAAGCAGGGCTGAGTCTCCAAGTAGACACGAGGTCCAGAATCTTTGGTAAGGTGCAAGCCGGAGCTGGGTTGGCTCTGTTCTCTCTGGCCTGGCCACAGCTTGCAGTCTATGTGAGGCCCAGCATGGCCTGGAGTTCCTGAGCCTTGTCACCAGGCAGCGAGCCCAGGGCGGTCTGGAAGTTGTCAGAGTGCTGTTTGGCTAGGAACGTCAGGAGCAGCAGCAGTGCAGTCTTGGTATCTGGGTGGAGAGTGCACAGGGAGAGGTCTCGGGACACCTTGCCGCCCCTCTGAGCTGTGCTGTTCCCAGCCCCTGCTCACCACTGCCTCCCTCACCTGGTGGGATCTTGTTGTCAGCCAGAATGAGGCTGCAGATGCGCATGAGTTCAGGAGCCACATCTACAACCTGTGGGAAAAGAAGGGCAGACTCAGGGGCAGGAGCACTGCTGGCCCCCAGGACTGGGGTGAGGGTGGTGGGGACCAAAGGGAGGTGGGAGTCTTTTACCAGGGCTGCTTGAGCCTGACACTGATTCACAGGCATCCAAGACAAATATGAAACATGGTGGTGGTAAATCTTTCTTGGAAGGGATGGGAGATGTGTGACCAAATACAACTGAAGTCATGGCCTCAAACTCAAAAGAAGCCCAGCTCCCCAGAGCCCCAAAACAATAGTTTCTAAAGGTGTAAGACAAAGTGGACATACAGAGACAGTGGGACAGTGGGACATGAGTCCAAACCTAGCTCCCTGGTACAAAAACTCACTTAGAACCTGCTTCTCAGACTGAAATATACGGTGGGGTGGCCCAGAGTGACCCAGAGCTCCACAGAGTACAGTTTGAGAGCCCTGCTATAGGAAATCAGCCAGGAAACTTGCAACTCCTGGCACAGACGAGATGGTAGAAATGGCCAGGGATGGTGCCTCACCAAGGAAAAATGCAACGTGGAGAGAGAAAGCCCCTCCTCTTCTATCACAGACTTGGCTGCCAATCCTTGCAGGTGAATAAGGAGTGTCTAATGACAGCTTAAACTGTTGCTCTACGTCAGACACAACTACCACTAGCTCTGCCTATCACCGAAACTGGCACGTGGAGCTCCCCTGAGGGCCCTGTGGAAGCTGCCTCTGCCCAGCAGTGCTTACCTGGTCGGGGCTGCTCTGGTACAGGAAGCTGAAGAGATGCCCTATGGTGACCCACTCCTCCAAGTCCTCCTTGAGCGGCAGAGCGTGCAGCAGGGCAGCCAGCACCTGGGCACACACGGATGCCTCAGCCCATTTGCCCTGCCTCTCTGTCCCCTCCTCAGCTACCAGGCCCTGCCTGATGACCCATTGCTCACCTGAGGCTCCACTTTCCTTGTGGGGCTGGCCATCAGCAGACGGGCAAGGGCCCCACAGATGTTGTCATGGACACGATCATGGCGCTCCCGTGCCAGGAGGGGCAACAGGAGCCCCAGCAGCTTGGGGAAGTGTCTGGGCCACAGTCAAGGGATGGGCACCCACATGCTGACATGCCATTCCTGAACCTTGGTGGCACACCTCCACCCACACCCTGGACCCCTCCTGCAAGCTGAGGATACTCCTGGGCAGGGCGGCCCCCGTGCTCGGCCAGCACGCCCAGTCCAAAGATGGCATTGCTCCGCACCTCGGGGTCTGCCTCCCGGGCAGCACTCAGCAGCACTGGGAGCAGCCGGGAGACAAACTGGGTGGAGGCAGTACCTAGACCCTGAATGGACTCCGCCAGTGTTCCCACTGCAAAGGACTTCTCTGCCACTGTGCAGCCCTGTTTCTGGGGGAGGGTAGGGGAAGAGTGCAAATCAGTCTGAAACCAGGATGAACAGCTGGTGGGGAGGGTTCTGGGAGGGTAGGGGTTGTGGGTGGAGTGCGCATGGGCAGAATGGGGCTGGCAGCCAGAGGACGGAACACTCACTGTCTTGCATAGCAGTAATGGCAGGAAACCGGCAAAGAAGGGGGCAAAGGTGTCTCCCCCAGCTGCGGCTGCCAGGGCAGGGATGGCCTCTCCAGCATGCTCTAGCAACATGGCATCATATTCAGCCTGTGGAGTCAGGTCAGGGGCTGGAGCACTGGAGCCAGCTCCAAGACTCGCGCCTCCAGACCATGCTCTGCCAGTGGGCCCCCAGGGGGCTGCCCTTGGCTGACAAGACCTGCCCCTCCCAGGCTGGGCTTTATCACAGTCCAGTGTCTTCTCTTGGCTACCCCACCCCCATCAACTGCCCCAAGCCTGCCACAGAATCCCACTTCTAGGCAGCTCTCCCCAGATGCCCCCGTCCACACCGCTTTCCTTTGCTGGACTCCCACTGGCTGCGTGGGATCAGGGTTATGTCATTCTCAGTCATTAACAATCTCTTCCAGCGGCCCCGGCTCCCCCAAGGCCAAGCCCAGCTGTACTGGCCACCCCTACCCAGTGGAAATGACCCAGGATGCATGGTCTCCAATGTCCACTGTAGCTCTCACCTGATCATCGTCTTCCTCTTCCTCGTCAGAATCCTGACAGGTGGTCTGTGGGAAGAGGGAGCTCAGCTCAGCCCGGGCCAGCCTCTCGGGTCCCTTGTCTCCATGGGGGTGAGGGGAGGAGAAGGCTGCCCTCTCAGCCTCTGACCATCCCCCTTGGGGCGGAACACCTTCTCTCCCCTGCAGCCCCCTCCCCTGCTCACCTTCCTCTGCAGCACGGCCTTGAGCACACTGCAGAGCTCGGTGAGGCGCCCAGGGGGCTGCAGCACGAGGGTCCCACAGCTGCGCAGCACACCTGTCAGGGCCTCTAGCACAGCCATCACCACCCGGCACTCCCGCTCCCTGCTCACCGCCTGCATGTAGGATGGCACCACCCGGGCCAGGGCAGCCTGCAGAGCTGGGGACATTATTGGCTGAAGGCCCCGTCCTGCCCCCTCCTGCCTGCCCGCAGTGTCCAGAGCCCCCAGCTAGGCGCCACCTGCCTGCTCACCAGCAGTGCTGGGCTCAGAGGGGCAGCTCTGACCAGCTTTGTGCAGCGCACAGCAGAACTGACCCAGGGCCTCGTGGGCAGCCTTCCGCACATTTGGGTGAGGGCACTGCGGGATGAAGGTGGCAGATGTGCCTACTGAGCATAGGGCGAACACAAGGCTCCCAGCCCATGGACCCCTCCCACCCCTCCCCACTGGTCCACTCACCTCCAGCAGCATGAATACCTCTTCAAAGACACTCTCCATGTAGGGAAGGAAAGCCACACTGTGGACAGACACATGGCTATGGGGAAGGGGCCCCTAGGCGGGGTTCCCTGCACCAGGGAAGGGCTTTGCTTACCTGGCGTTCACAGAGATTTCTCCCAGGGCAGCACAGGCATCTTCCTTCTCATCAAAGAAGGCGTTCTCCACGCTGTACCTGGAAGTGAGGAGACAGCCACCATCAGGCACCTGCTGGGGCAGATCCCATACTGGGGCCTCGTCCAGTATTCAAGTCTGGATTCCTCTGACCACAACAGCAACCCTCCGTACCCTGAGATCTCTGAGTCCTCCTCCTCTTCCATGTCCTCCTCCATGAGCTCCTCCTCCTCCTCCCCATCACTCTCGTCAAACAGAAGGAAGGAGCTGCTTCCGTCATACTGAGGCTGGATAGAGCAGGGACAGCAGGGACTTTGGCTCTGCTGGGTCCAGGAGGCAAGTCCCATCCCAGGGCTGGCCCTGCCCCCAACCCCGCTCACCACAATGCCTTCAGTGGAACGCAGTGACAACAGCATGAGCGTAGTGATTTGTGGTAGGTAGGGGGCCAGGCCTTCACCCATCAGCCCCGATAAGGCAGCAAACAGGCTGTACCTGGTGGAAGCAGGTGGAGGCTACAGTCCTGCCTGCTGTAGCCAGGCAGGATGGGGAAACCCGGCTATCATCCCAAACCAGACACCTGGGATCTGGGGTGGGGGCTGTGGATCCTGTGGGTGGCAGGTGGGGCAGGGCCAGGGGTGGGGTGACCACTCACGTGCAGCGCCGCAAATCAGGGTCGTCTACCTGGTCACACAGGCCCAGCCCCAACTGACAGCATTCCTCAGCCAGGGGCCTCATGGGCTCCCCCACTGCTCGAGCCAGCACCCCCAGTGTCTCTGTAGGGACAAGAGCTCAGTTAACATTGGGATGCGGAGCTGGGCCAGGGGAGCAGGGCCAAGACCTGGGGGACCAAAGGTGACAGCTGGGGGGATTTCAGACATTCTGTCCTACTCCTAGGTAGGCATGGAGAACTGAGAAGGCGCTGAGAAGGAAGATACCTATGCTGCCCTGGGGGGCTGATCTCTGTGAATACCAGGTGAGCACTGCCCCTTCCCTGATGCTGGGAGCCCCTCCCTCACCCAGGCTCTGGATCTGCACAGGCTGAAGGTCCTCATGGCCTGTCAACAGGAACTCCCGCAGGTGCTCCATCATGGCAGGAAAGTAGGGCAGCAAAGACGCCTGAGCAGCCGTGGCTGCAGGATGGAAGGATAGAAATCAGAGTTGCAGAGTGAACCCTGTGCTCCTGCCTCCTGCCCCACAGAACCTCTGCCCTTGCCTCCTCCTCACCAATAGCCCCCAGGGCGCTCACAGCCAGCTCCTTGGCCCGGGGTTTGCTGGGGTTTCTCAGAGGCTGTAGCATACACTCCATAAGCTCTGGAAGGTAAGGCTGCACCTTGGGCCCTGTGGGAAAGAGCACGCCTCTTGCAATCAACCCAGATCTCTCACTTCTGGGGGCCTGCTGCCCTCCAGGCTGACCTTCTTGAAGCCCCCACCACAGCTCTCTCCCCACCACAGACAGCAAGTCAGGGAGTCCCCTGCGGTCAGAGCTGCAGTGCCCATACCCACCCCCACGCTCACCACTGCCAGCTCTACCTAGGTTCTCCACGAAATTCTCCAGGGCATAGCAGGCCTTGGCTAGGTGGTTTGTGTGCCCGGTTGGCACCGACTTCAGGTAGGCAAGGAGCAGTGGCATCACCTCCCCTGAATAGCTGCTGATATGAGGCTGAGGGAAGGAGAAAGAGGGGCCTAAACCAGGTTCACCCACTGGGGAAACACTCGAGTGTCAGTGGCAGCAGGGATGTGTGGAAAGGAGAAGAAAGCCGCGGGGTGCCTGAGAAGGGCGGGGCACTCAGGTAGTGGCTGCCCTGGTTCTGCCTGGCTCACCTGCAGGTTCTCTGAGAACTGGCCTAGGGCAAACAGTGCCGCGTTGCGCACAACTTGTGATGGGTCCTCTAGGCCTTTGCACACGATCTGCAGCAGCGGGGCCAGCAATCTGGATGGGGACAGGACGAGAGGACACGGTGTGAGGGGACAGAACCTGAGAGTCCTAGGTTGATCTGTGCTCATTTCCCCAAGGAAAACCACCACCTGGCACAACTCCTTGGCCCCCCCATAGCATAAGTGCCCATCTGACTTATATTTTAAACCAGGATATTTTTAAGAGTGGAAAAGAATGCTATTACTAATTAGCCTAAAACAACATGAATAAACCAGGGCTCCTGGGATGTGTAGGCCTTCTCCCCATGGCCCACCTGCACCCTAAGGTGGGGGAACGGATACCTCTGCCGGATGTGGTCGCCAGCCCCATCGGAAAGCACGGCTAGCACCAGGAGCCCAGCCTTACGCTGGTATGGGCTCTCGCTCCTCAAGGCCTCCTCCAGCATGGGCATCTAGGGGGCACAGAGTACTCTCCTGGAGGCCCAACACAAGCCCACCATTCACACCTCAGGGGACTAGGCACACCAGGGTGTAGAGGCAGCCAGGAGAGAGTCACACTTACCAGCTGGGGGCAGAGCTTCTCAGGAGGTAGGTGGAGTGCCAGCATGTCCATAACCTGAGAAAGGACAAAGAGACATTGCTTGACTCCATCTCTGCCTCCCCACTCTCCCACAGCCAACCGGCACCCACACGCTGGCCCTGTCCCATGTCCCACCTGGACAGCAAAGTGCTTGGGAGTCTCCCCCACCAGCCCGATCTCCAGCTCTTCCTCTTCTGAATCCTGGTCCTCAGGATCCAGCTGGCCCAGGGGTGGCTCGGCAGCCATAATAGGAAAAAGGGTATGTAGCAAGGGTGGTAATAGACGATTCTTCAATAAGGCCTTGAGAGGGAGGACAGAACAGTTTCCTGGAGAATCTGCTCCCTAGATGAGCTCACACTAAAAATTCCAGCCTTCCAGGCCACAAGGAGATTCCCAGTCTCCCAGCCAGGAGCTGGGTGAGGCCAGGCCAAAGGTTGAACATCTTTGCCATGGTGCTCTGGATACTATGAGATGGACAGAAAGCCCCAGGAGTGAGAGTGAGGGTAGAGAGGGGATTGGAGTGATGTGTGTCAGAGGGCACTCACCTTGCTCTTGACTTTGATCAAGAAAGTGAGGCAGCAGAGAACACGTACACGTATTGCATTGCCTAGGGCCATGTTTCCAGCCACCTGCCCAGAGACTAACAGGTGTCAGAGACAGGCAAGGAAACTCCCTGTAGAACAAGCCGCAGGGGCTGTGCCCACACTAGTCTCACCTGCAGGCAGAATGTGAGGACCTCAGAGAGATGGGGGGTGATGATGGGCACCTCTGACTCTAGCAGTTCATCCAGGGCCTCCAGAGCCTCACAGGCCTTTGCCTGACAGACACAGACAAGTCATAGGGTGACCACGCTCTTCTTCAGTGAACCAGGCTGGATGCTCCCCCACTCTCCTTCCAACAGAACCCCTGCCCACCTGGCCTCACCTCATCTACGGGGATCAGTGTCTGCACTGCCATGATGAGCTTGGGCACCAGCATCCGCGCAAGAGGCTGGAGAACATGGGAGTAGCTGAATCGCAGAAACCTTCATGCAGGGTAACGTCAGGCCCCAGAAGCGGGTGGCTTTCTCACAGCCCAGACTCTGAGAAGGAACCCAGGGCCACCAGCCAGGCCCAACCACCCACAGTGTCCCCTCTGATAGTCAGGAAAGACAAAAGGCAGGAAAAGAATGTGACACAGCTCTGAAAGCCTCCAGGGGTGAGAACACGAAGGCTTCACAAGGAGCTGGGGAGGGTGCAGGCCCCGTCTTACCGTGTCCTCAGTGCCAAGGTAGGGGACCAGGGTGGTCAGTGTGCGCAAAGAGTAGAAAAGCAGCCTGGGGGAGCCCACTTCACCAAGGGTCTCATTCAGAAGCCGAAGAAGCTCCCGGTGGTGGGGTCGGAAGGCCTCGGGCAGGGAGGTCACCACCACACTCAGCAGCAAAAGCCCCATCTGTCCAGGAGTAGGGGATAGGAGGGAAAAGCTTACCTGGTTGATCCAGCATCTCAGTCCCTCCCTCCCACCAACCACAGGATGGTACCTCTCTCTCGGGGCCGTGAGGGCTGTGGGTACTGTGCTGAAGAAGCTGCATGAGCTGAGGCCAAGCCTCCAGGCCTTCCTTTCGAAAAATGGTGGCTGCGAGTTGGGCCAGGCTGAGGCTCACAGAGTGCCTGCAAGCAGGAGAGATCTTTCCCCATCACCTCTCACTTGCCAGTCCAGCCTCTACCAGACAGCCATGGGGTAAACCTCCAAGGGGTAGGTGTAGGTCTTCGAAAAGGTGGGATATAAGAGAAAGCAGCTGGGAGGAAGCCCAGCAGCTCCGTGGGTGTGTCATCTGGTGAGTTTAGCCTCAATCAGACTGAATTTCAGGCCCATTCTTCTGACTCTGGTTTGGCAGATCATTACAGCCCATTCTCAAGAACTAGAGTCTTCACCACAGCCTTGGGATCCCCGCCCCACAAGCCCCAGCCTGGAGCTGAAAGAGAAGGCCGCAGCTTGGAGTCAGGGTCTAGAATGGGGGTAGGCAGGCACTTACTCTGTCTCTCTTGGCAGAACCGTCAGGACCAGGGACTTGAGGCTGGAACACAGGTGGCAGGTGTTTGGTACCCGGCGGTAGGCGGCCTGGCCCCGCCCCACCCTGCCCCGCCCCAGGCCAGCCCACCTCTCCCGCTGTTCCGCCTCCAGCCGTCGCCAGCCGCTGCTCAGTCGTCTGCGGGTCAGGACCGCCGCGAACTGGCGGATCTAGGACGAGGAAGCAGGAGTGTGAGGGGCCAGGCAGGAAGGTGGAGAACGGGCCGCAGGGGTCGGGAGCTGGGGGCCTGATCTCACCTGGGGGTCGGCCGCCGAGATCAGCAGGTCGCAAAGTGCGGGCAGGGCGGCGGGGTCCCGAAGAGCGGTCTGGAGCTGCTCGGTGGCCTGGGGAGAGGTTGGGGGTCAGAGTTGGGCATTCCCGCAACCTCCTGCCCGCCTCGGCCCCGCCCCTCCGGCCCCGTACCCGGCGGATGCGCTCGGTGTCCGGCAGCAGCAGCTCCCGCAGGACCTGCTCCAGGGCGGCGGGCTCCATGGCAGCAGCGGAGCCACCGCTACCGGGCCGGGAGGGGGGAGGGACAGCACGTGGAGGTTCTGACACCTACTTCCGGCGGAAAGGGCGTTGCTCCTCGCCCGTCCCGTCACCAGGGTGATTCAACTCACTTCCCACAAAGAGCTCCGCCTCCGCCACTTCCGTTACGTTGGGCGCCGGCTGAGCCACGGAAACAGGGTCCTGGCAGTATAGGTTCCCCCAGCGGAAAGTTCCCAGGCCCCGCTGGAAGAAACTGGAGTTTCGTGGATTCACCGGCTTTCCAGGGAACCGTGCCCGTTACGGCAGGGCTCGAGTTCCTATATCCAGACCAAACCCTCCAACTACAGGATCCATTTTCTTAATAAATTTTATTTTGATACTTGTAAAAAGAAAAATCAGGACCAAAACTAAAGGCAACTTAAAAAGTGCAAATATATCCTCCTTATATAATAGAGATTTATAATATCCAGGCCCTCTCTGGGGAAAGAGAAGCCCAAAGGGCAAAGGGGACGGTGATAACGTCACCAGAGTTCAGTCACTCAGAAGAGAAGCTGGTAGAAAAGATCAATGGGGCGTGAAGAAAAGGCTTAGGAGAGAAGAGCAAGTTCTGCCACCCAGAGCTCAGTCCATCTTGAGGTTAACATAGATATAACGGATGAACTTTAGGGAAGAAAAAAAGGAGATGGTGCCCAGCATGAGGAAAAAAACGTAGCCAGTGAGTAAGGAGTACCCAAAGAACTCTACTGTCTGTACTGGCCCTGACATGTTGGAGCGCCGGGCATAGTAGAAAACCGAGTAGAGGAAGATGAAGAGCCCGGTGGAGCCGACGCTCAGCACAGATCTCCACCACCAGCGGTAATCCTCCCCAGACAACTGGAAGTAGGTGAGGGCAATGGAGATGCAAGCCCCCACACTCAGCAGGATGGCGAAGACAAAGAAGAGGATGCCGTACAATGTATACTGCTCCCGACCCCATACTGTGGCAAAGATGTAGTACAGCTCCACAGAGATGGCACTGTGGAGAGAAGAGGCGATACATGGCATTAAAGGGTTTACACACTGTAGGCAGTGTCCAGGTCAGAATCCAGCCCCACCCTCCCATGCTGCTGGGTCACTGTGGAGAGTGGGCCCACTCCACTCCCTGCCCTTGATTTCCTGTCTTCCTGGGGATCCTTTTGCTTTTGATTAGCTCTGTCATTTCAAGAACATCTTCCCTGATAGACTGAGAGCAGGGTTCTCATTTGTCTCATTTTCCACCATATAATCTGCCTGGTACAAAATGGCACTTGGCATATTGAATGAGTAGTCAAATGCATAATGGGCTGGGAGCCCCACATGATGCCTGTAGACACTAAAGTTAGAAACCAGGAACATGGTAAAGGGAGCAATGTCTCTGGAGAGCTTTAAAAGTGAGACACCCACATATCTGAACTCATCCAAGCTTAGTCCTGCTTGGGGATTGGCAGAACCAGATCATGATCTCTAAATGATACAGATGAACTAGGGATGATCACTGAAGTTGAGTGAGG
Source organism: Cabassous unicinctus (assembly GCA_029593785.1). Lineage (NCBI taxonomy): Eukaryota > Metazoa > Chordata > Mammalia > Cingulata > Chlamyphoridae > Cabassous > Cabassous unicinctus. The sequence goes on from JAQZBX010054735.1 coordinate 12,993, forward strand.
GTCTGGGGTGAGTGGAGAAAGGAAAAGTCAAGGTCAGAAACCTGAGGGTGATGGCCACAGAATAAAGGAAGGATACCTGAAAGGCAGGAAGCCTCCGACAGTCATGTGGATGAGGGTAGACTTGTACCAGGGCTGGGGTGGGATCTCCCGGGAGATGTTCTTGGTGCGACAGGGTGCATCAAAGGGGCTAGCGTTGTTCTTCCCAAAGATGCCTCCAATGACAGTGAGGGGGAAGCCCACCAGCAGCCAAACCGTCAGAAGCAGCAGGATGGTGGTAGCTGGCAGAGCCTGCGTCGAACCGTTGGCCCAATGGACTGAGTTCACCACACTCCATGTCAGGAAGAAAGGCACTGGAGGGATGGGCCCCCAGAGGGAGGGTCAGCACTAGGGGCTACATCTTGGGGAACACCCACTCAGACTGGACCTAAAGGGGACAGGGGTGAGACAGCCTGCCACTCTAATGGCAGACCTGTACTCCTGGATATCCACACAGTTGGCTGCCCTCACTGCCACCCTCTCATGTCCCACTGTCCCTTGTCTTACCAACATCCCTTCCCTAATAGCCAGTGTCATTAACAACGACCAAGGCAGCTGATAATGATCTGAGAGTGACACAGAATCCACCAGCTTCCAGGGGCCTGTCCTGCCAAGGCATCACTAATTCCTAGCATGAGACAATACTTTGGATTAAGGCCTGGTTTTGAAAGCTCTGATATAAATATAAACATGATGGGATATAACTCAGACACACGATTGGGAACAAGAAAGGTTCAGAATGTAGACAACTACTACCTTTGAAAGGAAGAGCTGGTGTGAAAGGCTGTTGTGGAGTGCCCTCCTCAAAAAAAGGGGGTGGGGGAGAGGTATCAAAAAGTAAATTCAAGGATTTAAGGGAGCAAGGGAGTTATTTCAGTATAGTGGTTAAGAACACAGGCTCGAGAGTCAAGACTGCCTAGGTGTGAAAATCGGTTCACTACTTTTTTAGGAGTGTAATCTTGGGCAAGTAATTTCACCAGCCTGAAATTCAATTTCCTCATCTGTGAAATGGGAACAATATTACCTACTTCATACAGTTATTGTGAGGATTAGATGAGATGAAGGCATGTAGAGTGCTTAGCACAATGCCTAGGGCATTTTAAGGACTTAATGTTTAAATGTTAAAATACATTCTTGTCTTTTTGACACTTTTTAAATTAATTGTTTGTCTCACCTATCTTCTTTTCCTTAAAGCCTCTCTCTGCCTCTATTTCAGGTTCCATGATGTGTTCAAAGTTCCTAAGTCCGGGCTGGCCTACCAGGGAAAGGGAAGTCCTCACCAGAGAAGAGACTAGTGGTGAGAATGATGTTCCACACCCAACGCTTGCCTCCAATCTGCCGGTAGAAGTGGCTGGACACGTAGCCAGAGATGCAGCAGGTCAGGGCATACAACAAGATGGCTGCCGAGTTAATGGCCCCGTGACGGTGCACGTTGAACATGCCCAGCAGTGCCATGACAATAATGCCTGCAGGGTGGTAGTGGAAAGTCTGGGTTAGGTCTCACCTATCCCTCTTCTAGCAATCCCAAAGGAATCAGCCCCTTCTCCCAGAAGCAGGCCTCCTGCAAAACAATTTCCCCAATTCTGTTGTCCAGAAAACCCATAAATATATACATCCTTACTAGACCCCATCCCTCAGTCTGCCCCTCACCTTGGCTAGAAGAAGATCTGCAGACCTTTTCTGAACAAGCTCCCTACCTAGTTTATCCCTCAGGAGAAAGCCCTGGTTAATTTTTATCACCTCACCAGTGGCAAGGGCCAGGAACTGGGCACCCACGCCAAGCACAGCACAGAGGAGACCACGGTATGGAGGGAAGCGGAAGACATCTGTATGGATAATTTTCCAGCCATTGTCACCCTGGTCAAAGTCATCACCAGAACCTCCGGGGGTTGTCTCCTCATCCAAGTTGTACCGAGCCAGGTCATTTCGAAGCACACGCATAAGAATGACAGCCACAAAACCCACCAGTAAAAACACAAGCACCATGGAGTTGATGATAGACAACCAATGGATTTCCAGTGTTCGGGGAAAGAAACCACCATCATCACCCCGGCGCCTGTCACTGCGATGCTCCACTGAAGTCTCAGACCAGCGCACGCTGTAAGTGTGTGTGAGGCCTAGGAACTCCTCAGGCCGTAACCCATCCAAGCTGTGGGGCTTCACGTCCCGCACTGAGACATTGGCAAATATTATTCGATCACCATGGAATTCAAGGTGGAAGTCCAAATGGGTCCAGAGTCCTATCTTGTGGCTGTGTGGCAGGAAGCCACTCTCCTCCATGTAGCCCACAAAGCCACGGATTGGCAAGTCATCTAACACAAATTCAAAGTAGTACAGTTCCTCAATGGCCTGACGCAGCTGTTCCACCTATAAAGAGTTAAGTCAGGAGTCAGTCAGACAAAGACTCACCAGGGATTGGGTTACAGCAGGGTTTCTCAACCTTGTTGACATTTTGGGGCTGGATAATTCTGTTGTAGGGGGGCTGCCCTGTGCTTTGTAGGATGCAGCATTCTGGCCTCTTCCCCTGCATGCTAGTAGCACACCTCAGTGTGACAATCAAAATGTCTCCAGACACTGCCAAATTGTCCCTTGGGCAATAATACTGTCCTGGTTGAGGACCACTGGGTTAGACCCTGTCATCTCATACCTGGTCCAACAAGTTGTTGGGATTCTCAAAAAAAAATTATGAATTGACACAGTTAAGGCCTCGGAAAGGAAGACAAGGTATAAAAAGGTCTGAGGTAGACTAAGGGAAATTTCCCTAAGATAAGATTTGCTATAGAAAAAAGGTGGACAGGGGAAGGTTGAGAAAAGATAGCCCGTTAAGAAAATGCTGAGAGTTGAATATGGAAGGAAATGGAATTATGTAGGAATGATAGTTGAGATCTTATAACCAACAGAGAAGCTTGGAGTCAGGAGCCCTGGGCTCTATCAGCCCAGGAACTCACTATCCATGAAGTCTTGAAAAAGTCATTTCTAAGGTCCTGCCACTCCATTTTTTCCTCAACTGAACTTAAATAATACCATCTGCTCTGCCTGCCACACAAGATTGTAGTTAGAATCAAGTCAGATCATTTCCAGAAAGGTGCTTTGAAGACCATAAACGAAAGGCACTGTTACTTCCCTGGGAGGATAGGCTGAGGGAGAGCCATCGTGGAGAGGCTGACCTGAGCAGAACTGAGCTGCATGTGGCACAGAATTCGCTTCTCCACATTCTCCCGAAAGCGGATCTCGTACAAAGACTCGGCCATGCGATCCCCATCCAGCACTTCACCCAGGCTAAGGCTTTTGTGACGTATCTTCTCAGGGCAGCAGACCGGAAGCTGATAGTAGTGGTAAGTCTCCTGGGGGTTATGGTAGGGTCCCACTTTGTTGACATATAGAATGACGGGGTCGCCGGCCTTGTAATGTGTCACGCCTTCCACCCCTGGCCCACGGCCTGTGCCCAGGAGCAGCAGGACTGGCAGCCACAGGTAGCTCCAACTCCGATGGTGCCCTAAGACTGTCATCCTTATGGCAGCGGAACCTGTTTGGGGGAGTCCAGCGGTTATGGAAACTGGGGATCAACTCATGACGCCTCATTTGCTCCACTTCCATTGGTTTCTGCAACCCTCCCTCAGGAGGCCACCTCCCGACCTCCACACCACACCGAAGGCCGGGTTCCGCCTCTGCTCTCTCTAGGTCTCTCAACCCTAGGTTTCCCCGCTCCCGCAGCCCGCCCGCCGGGGCAGCTACCGCGCGCTCAGCCCGTTCCCATGGCAACGCCACGCGGCCTAGCGCCTCAGGTTCCTTCGCGCTGCAGCTCCGGGGTCCTCACCGCGCGGGAAGGGCTGACCCAAGCGGCGCCACTGGCCTCTGCAGCCCGGTAACTGCCCTTCGGCTCCTGCCGGGGTCTCCCCCGGCGCGGTAGCGGCGGGCTGGAGAGGACCTGACTCCCAACCTCCACGGGGTTGCCCGCCGCTGCGCCTGATCGGAGCGGTGGGCAGCCCCACGCGGGATACCGTGCTCGGCTTAACAGCGTGCTCCCCGACGATGCTCTGCGCAGCCGGAGGCCCGGCCCAGCTCCGGGGGCCCTACGAGGCTCAGCTAGCCCGTCCCCCGGCGGTAGGCTCCTCCCGGCAATCAGGAGAGCAGCCCAAGACACGTCAGTCTTACTACTTCCGCCCTCGCCGGCGGGGACCTCAGCTCCGCGGCTAGCTCCTTCCTGAGAGGCAGGAGGGGACCACGCCCCCGCAGCTGCGGCCGCTGGCAGCTTCGCTGACGCTTTCCAGACGAGGGAGCTGTTGGCTGAGGCCTGGCTACGAGAATGCGGACGCCCCTTTGGGGTAAGTGTCGCCACCGTTCCGCTCAGTCGTCCCCGGGAAATTTCGGGACGCGAGAGACCGGGCTGGGAGTGCGAGCCCGGCGAAAGCCCGGGAGACGGAGCACCGGCGGCCACTGGGTCCCCACCTAGTAGACGCCCCCACAGCTTTTGCTGTCTGAACCCAGGGAACTCATCACTGGCTGCTGAGACCGAGCCCTGAGAGGCGTTTCGCGGCCCCCTACCTGGGCGGGGGCGAGGCGGTTGGCGTCCCCGGGCCAGGACAGCCAGGGCGCCGTGCACCCAAGGGTCTTCCAGTCTGAGTCTCATCCCGCCTCTTCTTCTCCACCTGTCATGGATGGCCCCCGCCCCCCCACCAAAAAAAAAAAAAAAAACGTAAATAAAAGTTTCTTCACGTGGTTGTACCAGAGGTTGTTTCCGGTGCGTACTGTCATTGTTACACGCCTGACAATAAGCTAGCCTGAGCACGGTCTGGTGTTGAAGCACGCGAAGCGATAGGGCGCTTGCCCCTTTACCCCATGAATTGGGCAGCCTGAGAGGATTATTGTTCATCGAAGGTAAACACCCTTGTCCATTCATCTCTTTAATTGCTTTTGTTCTTATTTGTGTATGCATTTGGGCTTCTCTTAATTTTGTATTTCATGTCACTTTGAAAATGTTTATCCTTGTCTGTCTAGGTAATTTAAGGGGGACCTGGCTCCTGGGTAGAGTTTCTTTGGAGATCAGACCCTAAGGCAGTGACTACCCTCTGGCTACTTGGGAGCAATGTGTAAGGATAAGTCCCTTCACCCCCAAGGGAATAGGTAGAGTGGGAAATCACAGGTGGCTTCTGGCCTGAAAATCCTTCATTTTGCCCACTTCTGTAATTTTTGCCCTTTCTGACCTATTCCTCTCCTGCAGATATTGTGAGGTTACAGGAAGTAGGGGGATGGGATGTTTTTTAAGGCAAGCAACGAATTTTGCTATTAGAAAAGTAACTTACAGTGGTTTGGGAATCATCTTTAACTGACAACTGCCTGGTTCTTAAAGCCAGAAACCTGGGCCTCTTTCACACCACCTTCCCCTCAAATCAGCATCACCAAGCCCCATCCACTTATTTTCTGAATATCTTCCTTCCACTACTGCCTTGGTTCAGGTTTCATCCTCTCTCACCTAAATTTACTATGGCATTTCGTTATTTTCCTGACCATTTCCCCCTTGGGTCCATTTTCCACACTGCTGCTGGAAGGATTTTTTTTTTCTTTTTTTTTTTTT
>JAQZBX010054736.1:0-18577 GCA_029593785.1 Cabassous unicinctus
GCTGACCCGCTCGTGGGGCCTGGTGGTGCACCCGTGCACAGGGCCTGGTAGCCCGCGCACCTTCTATATTTTCTTTTTTAAATTTTTACCGGGAGGTCCCGGGAATCGAACCCAGGTCCCTACATATGAGAGACGGACGCCCAGCCACCCAAGCCACATCTGTCCTCCTGCTGTATCTCTTCGGGTTGACCAAAGATACTTAGAGTTACAGTCCTTTCCCATACAGGATGGTCATATAATAAATCAGGCTTAGTTTATCACCAGCATTCTAAAAACCAGACCTAGGGAGAAAAACTAGGTCTGGGGACACATGCATGGTTTCTAATACAGCGAATGTTTAGCCTATCCTGATTATCACAAAATCAGGACAGCAAGAATATTTGCATCATAACTACTGTTAATGTATGTATCCTTATTTATGTAATAACTAGACCTATATTCCACCTACAGTTTACATCCAAATCAAAATTACAACATAACAAATATTAGTTACAAAAGGTTATTACTTTAATATATTCTTGAAGGATGTCAATACCAATTTTAGCCTCCTCCCTAAATACTATGCCCAAACCATTGTTAACTGGAAAAAACTAAAGGCCTTGATGAGCTGTTACTAAAATAACTATCTTACTAGATGATTCTTTCCAGAGTAATGATCTATTTCTAATTGTTTTCCCTGCCCTTTTCTATTTCTCTTTCTTTCTCTATCCTTCTCTCCTTCTGGTATTAAAACCCATGTAAATTTTTTTGATTATCATATCAAATTTTCATTTTAATATAGAGAAGTCTGATGATAATAAAATGGGTGTATGTATACTTTTTAAAGGTATTTTTAAATGACTAATGGTTATGGATCATCTAGACATAAGAAATCACCAGTCAGGAGTAGGTAAAACTCCAGTTGCCCTTGCTAAATCAAAAACTTTTTTTTCCGGAGGTACCAGGGAATAAACCGAGGACCTCGTACATGGGAAGGAGGCACTCAACGACTGAGCTACATCTGCTTTCCACAAACTCTTTTTAAAAACATAATTTTTGCCTCATTTAAACGTTTTGTTTTTATTACACATGTTTTCTAGCATTGGTCCCTGGGAGAAAAGAATGCTATAGGGTATTCTTGGTTATGTTGATATTTACCACTTAGCTATTATTGTCAGACACTATCCTAAATGATTTACAGACACAATACCACTTCATCCTCACAGACACCTTATGAAGAAGATTTATGCCCTGAATGTACAGAAACTGAGGCCCAAGTGTCCTCAGCCTATAAACTTCAGAGCAAGGCTTTACCCCCAGATTTGTCTGAGTTAAAATGCACACTCGATCCGCCCTGCACTGTGGTGTGGGGAGGTTGGGGGCCCAGGTGCTGCAGCTCCCTCAGGCCTGCTCTGCCCAGCACTTTGGAATGCAGACTCCCTTGAGCAAGCACTAGCCTGTCTGTATAAGGTAGTCAGAGAATATTAAAATAGTCCTAATAATAAAGTAGCACTCAGTCAACCGTGTAGGCTTCTTACTGAGGGGGAGGAGAACAGCTCACTTTCCCTGGAGGGCCTGCAAAACAGCAGTTTACAGGCTCCAGTGTGGGGAGTGACCCTTCTTCTCCCATCTTTACACTTGCCCAGGCCTCCTGCGACCATCATCTCTCAGTAGCCCACAGTCTGGGCAGCACGCTTTACCAGGGCTCCTTTTCTCCCCCACCCAAAACATAATCAGTCCTTTCACTGACCTGCCTTCTGATTGGAGGCCGGTCGCTTCGGATAATGACCTCTAAGACCCCTCCGTTGGTTCCAGCCTGTTTGTATTATTTTTACCTCAACTTAAGACACCTGCAGTGGGGTGTGAGGAAAAGTAAAAGGCTGGCATTTTCAGTCCCAGGTACCAGAATCATAGAAGACTCTGACAGCATTCTGGCTGCCTGAGTGGCCCTAGACTGGCATCTGCCCATGCGACCCCTCCGGACAGCTGCTGGCCAAGATGAGGCATCTTTTGCAGTGCGTCGCCTGCGTTTTCGCCTTATTCTCCACTGGGTTTTTGATTGTGGCCACCTGGACAGACTGCTGGATGGTGAATGCCGATGACTCCCTGGAGGTAAGAAGTCATCTACTTCTCTTTCTGACTCACGCCCATGCAGATCTTCTCTAATCTTTCCTACTGCCTCATACAAAACTCAGAACATTCACCAGGACTAACGGTCATAGTAATAATAGCCAACACAGCCTGACTTCTTATGACTTACTTATTATCTTTACTAACTCATTTCATCCTCACAGCAGATCTGTGAGGTCGGTTCTGTTGTTATCCCCATTTTATAGACGAAGTCACTGAATAGTCCCTCGTTTTTCACAAGGATTAATTCACACAGGAGTATTTACATAATCTCTGTCACTGAGTCCCCCAGAAATTTGTCTCTCCCATTGCTGCAAATACCAAATTGAATAACATTCCAGTAACACCCCTTTTCTCAAAAACAAATTTGCTAATCTGGATGACAGCACAGAGAATATGTACAATAGACTTCCTTAAGGAGTGATAATAAGCTAAAACAATGATTACTTGGCTGGAGGCAGATAAAATATACCTAGTTAGCATGAAATAGAAGAATTATATTATAAGGAATTCCATACTAGGCGAAAACATTCCGAGGGAGAAAGTGTCTTTTCAGTGCATTCTAAAGTACAGGGGACAGATCTGGGTTTGAAAATCCTCTCTTAAGAAAGAGTTGCTCTTGGTAACTGACTGCTATGCAAGAAATGGGTGAGTGGGTTCACATTTGAGGATTTTATTTTTCTCTCAGGAGAAGCTCTGGAAGAAATCATTTTGAAGACCAAAAGTATTTCCTGTGGCCATAGGAATCTGAGAGAAGTAGACATGAGTAAAAATAAAACCTTTGGAATATGTTGCTATTCATTAGTAAGGCTTAGGAAATGGAAAGTAAGAAAAAGAGATAGTATTATCAGGAACTCAAATGAAGAGTATATAGCAATCCAGTTTACTCTTTTATGTACCCTTGAAAGAAACAATTTACCCTAATAAATACTATAATGTCACCTCCATGAAGTTTAGGAAAGATACCCGAGATACCCCTAATTCTATTTAACAAATTCTCAAGTTGGACTTAGAACTGGGAACTATTAATCTTTCTATTTTGCTGTATATTATTTTTGCTATTTATTTTTCCTTGCTTTACTTTGTTCTAACTTCTATGGCATTTCAAAACCAATTGAGTTATAAATACCTCTTTAGTGCTAGAAAGTTTTATTTCTAAAATTTGTTCCGGGATTGAAATACTGTGAAGGATAGCTTCTGTAAGTGAGTACAGACACACATTTTATCTGGCCATGCATATAAGCAGTGAATGAAAAAAAAAAAAATGTCCTTTGAACAGTGCTCAGGGAAAAATGTAGATAAAAAAGTTTTGCTGCTTTAGCTTGCCATTATCTGGACTGATAATAGGTGATTAAAACATAAATATGTTGGACTTGAGTATATTTAAAATTATGTTTTTAAAAATGTTTAAGAATGTGCAAAACACCATATGAAGGCATTGTTAAAATATTTTCTAAAACAATTTGAAAATCTTTGTCCTTAAGCTAACTGATTTGGTAAATTCACTTGGCAAGAAATATAATTTTAGAAAGGGTCAGACTTTGCTGAGAGAGCGATTGGGAGTTCTGACTTTTAAATTACCTTCTTGTTTTTATTTAAGTACCTCCAACCAATTTGCCATCTGCCCTGTGAAAGAACACTTCTGATTAAAATTGAATGAAGTGAGCAGCCCAGGTTATTCACCTCGAATAAATCCTTGCTAACCTTCGATAAGAGTTAGTATTTTTTAGCTTCTTTCTCATTTCTCATACTTGAAATGTATTGATGTAAATATTCCCCAAGAAGTTCCACGTCACAGGAGTAACAAGTGAGGCAGCCTTTTCTTCCAATGATCTCGTTATTTTTCAATGTTTTTAAAAGGACATGAATCTTTCATAATAATTGCTCCTTCATTTGGCTATAATATAAATTTATATCATTATCCATAAATTTGGGGTTTGGAAGCTCACTGACTCAACTATACTGCTCTCCTTTCTTGCCCTCACTGATTATGTATCACCTGTAGTCCATCTTAATATCTCACTATAAACAACTGTTGGGCAACTGTTGATACAACAAAAGCCTTTTAAACAATAAAACTAAAATGCAATACCCATGGAAAATTTAAACAAGAAGAGGAAATATTGATTTCTAGCCTAGTTACTATTTTAGGATGACATTGGAATTACAGTTGGAAAATAGGTCTACCATTCAATGCTACCTAGCAAACATATGACATATATAACATATAAAAGGTATATTAGACATGCTAGGGGAGGCAAAGATAAAACAAAAATAGACCCTGTCTTCCAGGAGTGTACATTTAGTGGGGGAAAAATATACTACAATAATAAAAAACATAGTTCAATTCATAATTTGAAAAGAAACAAAGTATCATGGGAATAGAGAGCATAGAGTGATTATTTCCTATTATGGACCTGGAAACAGGTCTCATGTAGGGAAAAGCATGTGAGCAAAGCCTGGAAAAGATGCAAAGAATTTCAGAAGGTAGCAATGGCAGCAGGGGCTTTCCAGGCGAGAGGACAATGCAGCAAAAGTGCAGAGTGAGAAAAAGCTCAGAGCTTGTTAGAGGTGTAAGGTGAGTGATTGAAAGCACGGGGGGGAAAAGAGCTCAAATATATATATATTTTACTACAACCACCTGCCTCGAAAATAAAGTTCTTGAAATTAGCTTGAAATGTTAGATAAAAGAGATGGCCTATGAAACTGCTGCGTGTTCAGCCCTAAGTCAGGGGTCAGGGACCCCAAGCTACCATCCTACTCCTGCCATTTTTGATTCACTTGTGTCTCTGGGAAAAGACTGATGTGGTGAAGGGAACTTGGGTTTTGAGATTAGCCAAGTCCGTGTTTGTATATTAACCTATATTAACTACCTTCTGCTGAGCCAGTCACATCCCTTGCCTTAGATTCAATTTCCTCAACTATGTGATAAAATTGAATTAAGGATCTTTTTTAGTCTTTACATTTTAAAATCCCTTGACTACGTCGGAAATGTCAGAAAAACAGCCAATCGCTGTAGGAATCTATTATAAGTATTTTCCATTTTTCTGTAACTTCATATACCTTTCTTCTCTCCGTCCCTGACTCCTTCCCTTTCTCCCAGACTCTCTCCCTTCCTCCCTGTTTCCTTCTTATTTTTCCTTCCTCTTCTCCCCTTCCTTCCTCTCTCCTTTCCTCCCCTTTTCCAATCCCCTTCTCTTCTCTCTTCTCCTTTTTCTTCTCCCCCTTTTCTCCCTTCTTTTTTCTTTGCTTTTTATTTTCCTTAATCCCACAAATATGCCTTGACACATTTTGTATACCTGGCACTGGAGTGGGTACAGGGTTATGAAGGAGAATGAGACCTGGGGCTGCCTTAAGTTACCCAATGTCCTGGGGGAGGCAGACAGGTGAATTGATATTTATAGTATGGTATGGTAAGTGCTATGGTAAATAATAACCCCAAGTGGGCAGCGCACCCAACTTTGGATAACCAATGAAGTGTACCCAGAGGAAGAGAGCAAAACTGGGACTTGAAGAATGCATATGAGTGAGGCAGGAGAACTAGAGAGTATTCCAAGCCCAGGAAATGGCATGCTCAGAGATTCAGCTATGAGAGCATTGTATGTTTGTGGAATTGTATGTATTTCTGCATGGTAAAAGTTTCTAATGTGGGGAGCAGAAGACAGGGTCTGGGTCATCAAGGGCTTTGTGTATTGGATAAAATATATTTCTTCTACTTCAGGAAAGGATGCACAATTAGAGGGTTGCAATCAAACACGTAAATGCATTTTAGAAAATTCAATTTTTCTAGCTACTTGTGGGAAATTGTTGGAAAGAGTAAAATGAGTTGCAGGGAAACCAATTAGATTTTTTTTCTATATACTAGGAATGAGACAACAGGCGTTTAAACAAGCATGGAGAGACATTAGATTTTGAAAACTAAAGAATTCAAATTGATGGGTTTGATAATTGATTACATATGGGAAAAGATTGTGACAGAGAGGAAGTCAGAGTTGAAATCCACCTCACTGTTTTTGGGCATTTGGAGCAATGGCAGAATCACTCATCTAACGCTTAAATGGAGGAAATTTAGTCATTCTCTGCAAACATCATCATGTAGCAAAGTCCTTGGACCATCCCACAATTTTTTTGGCTTAGTTTATTATACAACACCTGGAAGGAGGCAGGAATACAATGTTTTCTAGTGATTAAAATTTTAGGGTTAGCCTTTCTTAGAGGGCAAAAATCGCAAAATGTTAAAAAATAATTTTTATCTCATAGGATCTTCCAAAACAGAGGATTCCAAATTTAAACCTTCTCCTTTTAACATGCAATTTACATATCAACCAATAACATAGAAAACAATACAAGAGGATTTTTTTACTTTATTTCAATAAATATGTTAAAGTGAAGAGTGAATTATCTCCAAATAGGGAGAAGACAGCTTATCCAAAGTGTAACTATAATAAAGTAGAAGTCACAATCATTAGGCCACTATAAATTTATTAATAATACTTAGTTGTCAATTTAAAAATATAGAGATTTTACAGAACAGTATGAATTTCTAGCTTCCCTTAGAAACATGGTCAGTCTGACCACTTGAACTTCCCAGTCCTACATAGCAACGATTAGTAAGACCTAATTGTTAGATGTGGTTTGTGCTTGCAAGGTTCCTCACAGTTCCTATGTAACACAGTAATTTTATCATATTTTACAGCATTTATAATATCGCATTATCTTTTTCACATGCTTTTATGTGACTTTATCTCTCAAGTTTGTCTGTCGATCATCCTTCAAACTATATTCATTGAATATCTGTCATGTGCCAGTCAACACACTAACTAAGAGCTAGGGATAGAGCAATGATCAAGACAGATATGGTACCTTGGTTCAAGAAGCTTAAGGGCCCTTTTTAATAGGTGTTCAATAGATGATTATTGAACAAAAATATCTGTCTAATTTTCTAATCGATACACATTAACTCTCATTTGAACTTTGGAGCAGAATATGATTACTGATATACCGTATTCACAATTGATGCTTAATATGGGCTTTTGATTTGACTGAGTAAAGTGGAACAGGATAAATCGAGTAGCCAAAGCACTATTATTTAGATGAGTGACTTAACACTGCACTGGTGCCATCCTGGACACTACCTACTCAAGTGGTTCTGGAAAGTGTTTACCACAGCACTAAAGATAAGCAGGAAACCACTCAGAAAAAAATTTAGAAAAGCATGTTGATGATGACTCTTCCCAGTTGAGTTTATAGTGGCATAAACTATTTCTTGATCCTGGAATTTCTTACTCTGAATCCTATAACAGTCTCCTATTCAGACTTCTCTATCCCAGTCTTTGCCAATTTCCCTTTTCATATCATCCCTAACCTACTTACTAGCTGCAACACACAATTTTTCCTGCCTTGTTTTGTTTACTGTAGTCTTGGGTTTGTCTTGCCTTCACCTATTTTATATATCTTTTGAGGATTAAAGACCTTCAAAAATGCTTGATTCATTTACTTCTTTTCCAGGTGTATGGAAGATTATATGTATATATTATATATAGTAATTACATACAGTAGACTTAGTAAATATTTATTATTGGTAGACCACTATCAAATAAGTTTTCTATTCTTCGATATGCATTAGTTATAAATGTCTAATCTAAATATAATATATATGGGAAGAAGAATGTATAAATAAAAAAATAAGGAGGAATAAGCCATCAAGATCTATTATTATTAATCCATCTTGTATATACATACTATAGGAATTTATAATTTTTACAACATTTTACCATAATTGGATAATACACTTCTGTATTTTAATAACTATATCTGGACCTAGTTAAGTTGCATATTCAGTGTTAAAGTTTTAATAATATTATAGTAAGTGATATATTTTTCTACCAAAACTTAAAACGTTTCAATTTGAACAACATAAACTGCATTTGCATATTTTACATAAGGATTCTGAATTTTTTGTTTTTTAAATTTTATTATTTACTAGGCCAGGGTCTACAAGAACTTAAGGCAGGCCTTAATGAGAATGACGGAACAAGACTAATATAGATATAATATATGCTGTCTTTCCTTTCTACTCTTCTTATGTCTGATATTTATAAGATGCGGTACATCATAGAAAAGCATTACTTTAGTTACTAAGATATATTTGGTTTAACTTGCCTGGTGATTTGTGGAGGACTGACTAAAAGTATAAATGGCAAGGAATGGAATGATGCAAACAGTAAGTAAAATATAATGTTTGTGATCTTCATGGTAAAATGACATGATGTACATGTCTGAACTATTTAAATATTTCAATTTTAACATGTATCATTTATTAAAGCTACTTATTGAATCATTTTATAATTCTTTCCTTATGAAAGTATGGTATCATAACTTTTCAATGATTACTGCCCAGTGACAGAGATCACAATTTATATTGAGTGAATGATTACAAAATAATAATTTCCTTCTTTTCTATTTCTTCCTTTCTGTCTCAGCTTTGAAGCAGAAAATCTATTTTCTCTAGAGCAGAATATACTCTTCACCAACCTTATTTGACATTTTATGGGATTAGATCTTTATTCTTATCTCATTAAAAAGAGAAACTAATTCTATATCTTGAAAAGAATTAAATTGTAGCAAGTTAAAAGATCTTGTGTGGCAAAAAAAAAAGTGATGGTTTTCCTGAAGAGATACTTCTAATTTAGGCCTCAATGTGAGCTCTCCAAAGATCATCTCACATGGTATTTCATTCATCTATTCATTTTTTCAAAAAATATGACAACTATCTTAATAGCTGCTCCATCAATTTATGTTAACAAATGAACCATGAATTCCTAGGATGTGCAAGTTGGTGCTTGGTGCTGTATGAGATCATAAGATGAATAAGAGAATCTTTGTTGCCCCAAATGTCTGCTGAGGGAGTTTGAAATCAATTGGAAATTAAAATTAGTATATCAACAATCAGCATACATGCCAGATAAAATAGTTATAATATTTATTTTGTGTTGAAAGAATTGTAATATCATTATTGCAAATAGAAACGCTTGTGGAAAAGCTGATTATGGATATAAAATAAATTTGGATTTGGGGAGCTTTCATTTGAAGTAATAAATCATAACAGTGTTTGATGTATTGCAGGTTCCCAGCAAATGCTTAACAAAAGATGAGATGAAAATGGGATAATCTTGTGAAAACCATTTTCTCCTTCTGATTATTGAGAAAACAGTAAATTTGAGAAGAAACTGCTTTTGTATTTCAGTTTGGACAACTAAGAATTACATATATTATAATAAAATTAACATGTTAATAATGTTATTAATTCATAATTTATTTTCTTCCATATATGTGAGCATTTAATAGTTAAGTTATAGTATGTCCTCCCTATTGTCTGCCTTATTTTCCTGGTTGAACCAAAAGGAAATGGAAGTATAAAAATGGGCAAACCACAGCTAAGAGAAATAAACAATATTTCTCTAAGAGAATCAATATCGAAAATAGAAATTGAACTTAAATCTCATATCTCTCTCTTCAGTGAACATTATACAAAATGTCATCTCCTCCTCCTAAACAAAGAATAATGAGCTGGAAATAGATAGTAATATATCTAACATTTATTGACAGATTCCTATTTGCCTGGTATTGTGGTAAATGCTTTAGATATACAAGCTCATTTATTCCTCACAAGAAACTTATGATGTGCATATTATTCTTCTCCCTTCATGGAAGGTGGAATGTGGTTTATGGCAATTTAAAAGCTTGTCTAAATTCACAGAGCAACTACCCGGCAAGGTGGGATTTAATCTCAGGTTCATCTGGCACCAAGTCCCGCTTGTAAACTTCCCCACTACAAAACATTTTTTTTTTTTTGCCCTTTAAGAAAGGTTAACCCTAACATTTTAAGCATCAGTCTGCTTTTTAAGAACCTCATCTTAAAAAAAAAAACAAAAAAAAAACTTTTTAAGAACTTAGGTCTTTTAAAGAGTTCCTAAGAAGCCATCTTACAATGGAGAGGTAAATGAAGTTTATACGCTATAGACAAGGAGGGTGTTCCTAACTATGATAAATAAAGTATTTTAACCTTGTCTTTCTTGCACAAAGGCACCTTTAAGGGTGTCTCCAGTAAGTGCTATATTAACACAGAGGTTTAGTTAATTACAGCCACTATTCTCACGTACCTGAACTGAGTGTGAATACCAAGCAACCTAATGGTGTGCCCCTGAGCCTTAATACCTAATGAAATTGGATTTCTTGTTTCCTCTAATGAGCTCATTGCTTTTCTAAATATGGTCATTGCAAGTAAATGATCAATAGCCTTGAAAATGACACCATCAGTGGGTTATTTTGCAAAGACAGAAATGCTCATTTTAATGCAAAATAATAACTTTCTTTCTAAACAATTTCATCCATAATAAGAATGAGTGTAGTAGGTTTGTCAGTTTGTTTTAATGGGTGAATTTGGCAGCAGGAATTTGTGAACAGTCACTGTCTAACTTGAGCAGTGGCCTCAAATCCACACTACCCAGATCAAGTTGGAACAAACTGGATCCAGTGTATTTCTGTTAACTGAGAGACTAAAGGCCAAAAGGCTATGAAAAGGCCTTTTTTGTATTATGGTATAACAGTTCAGTGCAAACTGTGGTGTCTGTGATGCCTGGGGCTGCCATTACAAAGACTGCAATCTGGGTGGTTGCAACAACAGACTTTTATTGTGTCACCGTTCTGGAGGCCAGAAGTATGAAACTAAGGTATTGGTGGGCCACACTCCATCTGGAGGCTCTGGGGACAATCTGTTCTTTGCCTCTGCCAGCTTCTGATGGCTGCGGGCATTTGATTTACGGCCACATCAGTCTGATCCCTGCCTGTTTGGTCACACTGCCTCCTTTCCTGCAGATCTGTGTCTCTCCTTAACCTGTCTCTTAGAAGGATGTCTGTCATGGGATCTAGGGCACACCCAAATAATCCAGGATGATCTCTTTATCTCAACATCCTTGACTTAATTCCATCTGCAAGGACCATTTTTCCAAATGTAACATTCATAGGTTCCAGAGATGGAACATGGACTTATATTTTTGGCAGTCACCATTCAGGCCCTACTTTCCTCCACTTTCATTGTGGCTCATCAGTAAAGCTGGACACAGCCACTGCTCTGGTTATTATGATGCTGAAGCACTTTAATAATACTATCATTTATTGAGCAAATCATTTCTATCATGTGTGTGCATGTAAGTTTTGGATCATATAACCACTCTATCATTATATCCTTTATACAGAAAGGGAAATTGAGGCTCAAGAAAGATAAGATCTTGGGGAGAGGATGTGGCTCAAGAGGTTGAGCGCCTGCTTCCCACATGGGACATCCTGGGTTTGGTCCCCGGTGCCTTCTAAAAACAAAAACAAAAAAAGCAAACAACAAGCAAACAAATGAAAAAGTGGTGGCTTCCCACACACTAGGTCCCAGGGTTCAATACTTGGCCCTGGTACCACAAAAAAAACAAACAAACAAGAACAACAAAATAAAAAACAAAAACAAAAACAAAAAACAAAGAAAAAAGAAAGAAAGGTAAGATCTTGCATAATGTTACAACACAGCTAATAATAGTGTCAACTGGTTCTTAAACGCTGTAGTTTTTTTTTTCACTCTAACTTAAATTTCATGCATATATAAATTTAGATGTTCACATTCTTGCTTAAAAATTGATGTGTTAAATCTCACAAGACCAATTTTCATGGTTAGATTTTTGGTCTCTGTGGGTCCTCAAATCCAATAATCTTCCATAAAATCCAGAACATCACTTCTGAATTTAACCTTTGGAAGAGCAAGCCAAAGTTATGACCTTAGGATGAGATTCAAGTTAAAACTTACTTCATCCAATGTTATCTTCCAATATCCAATTTTTTAGCCTGAAATGGATTTGGATTTTTTAAAAAAAGTTTTAAGTATACTGCAAAACTTAAGAAATACAATCAGATTGCTGTATTTGAATTCTATCACCCCATTTATTAATCATGTTTTCTTGGGGATATCACTTAATCTTCCTGTGACTCCATTTCCTTATCTCTAAAATGGAAGATAATACTAACATCCATCTCATAGGGTCCTTGTAAGGAATAAATAAATAAGATAATAATATGCTGAAATATTACCTGCTTCATAGTATACACTCAATATAGTATTAATAATTATCATTACTTTACATATAAAGTACTAATAGAGGTACCACATTCAAAACTGTGATGGAGTTGCAAGCACTAGAGTTTTATTTGGCACACAACACAACTTCAAAGCAGAACACGGGCAGAGTTTCTTATTGCATGTAGTCCGAGTTTTGATTTTCTTTTTATACTTATGTCTCTTCCTTTCTCCCCCCATACCAATTATACCTCCTGCTTCACACTTCTCTTTCCACTCTGCTCAGTTATTTATTTTTTGTTTGAGGAAAAACTTAAGTTTTCATTTTCTAAAGCACTTCTTGGTCAAACCTTACTAAACTCTTCTCAGATTTCCAAGGTAATGTGAATCCATAATTGAGTCAGAAAGAACAATCGTTTTAGCTCTATTCCATATGCATGATCTCCATCAAGAATACTTGAAACTATTTTCTGTTGGCAAGTTTATAATTCTAAGAAGTCTCCTGTGGCTTACAGTTCATACAGAATGAGAAGGTTCAGGGCACTGGTGCCTTTCAGCTCTAAGTGGACACTTAGCATCATCTTAGCATTTCCAAGTGAAAGTGGTTTCCATTTGTCAGATTGTATGAAATTAATGCTCGTTTTACATTCCTATCATAGCTGAAGAATTTGTAAACTGTCATTGGAGCAATGAGGGGGAAGTCTTGAGGCTTTATATTACATTTATTGGTGATTTTATGTATAGCTTTCTTTGGCCTTTATTTTAAATTTATGAATCAAATAACATAGCATTGTTCTTCATGCAACCCATTGTTCATATGAAGAAAAATTAATGCACATTCCTAATAGACTCAAGGTGTCAACATTCACCATGTATTATTGTGTATATTTTAAAAAATGAGTAAATGTCAACACAGAGAATTCAAATAAATCATCTCCATGTAAAACTATGACTCAATGATGGAACCAGCCATAGACATTTGAATATATTTAGTTCCGATATTATCCATCTTTGCCATGATTAATTTCTCCCCCAGAAATCAGGAGGTAATCAGTTACCCGGTGTTGGAAATCTTTTAATTGTCAGTGCTTAAAGGGAAATACTATAAAATGCATTGTCTGATGTAAATGAAATTCTGGTCACGCTTGTAACCACTGTACTTTGCATCCAACTTACAACAGCCAAGTTCTCCCTTTGATCAAGGGGCGGGGGGGCAGAAGTGTGTCTGCATGAGTTGTTTCACACAGAGTCTTCTCCACCTCCAGGTGAGCACAAAATGCCGAGGCCTCTGGTGGGAGTGTGTCACAAATGCTTTTGATGGGATTCGCACCTGTGATGAGTATGATTCTATACTGGCTGAACACCCCTGTACGTATGCCCAAGACCTCTGTTATCAGTGACAATGGCTTTAGGAAGCTACTTGCCAGAATAGGAATACTAAAGAAAACTGTGTTTTTGTTTTCTGCAGTCCTTTCTAAGGTTCTGTTCAGTTTTAAATGTTTCAATTGAAAATTGAGTTCATTTCTGATATGTGAATTGAGCCTTTTTTCCACATATTTTACTTTTCCCATGTTCTTATCAATTCCTTGAGAATAGAAAAACTATCTTATCCATCTCTGCTATCCCTCAAAAGGGCCTGGCACACTGCCTTATACATAGTCAGTTTATAATAAATGCTTTTTGAATTGAAAGGAATTCTTCAGGGTGCTGTGATTTTATGATTAAAACTGAAAGATAGATTAGAGGTATTTCAGAAATGTCGTTGAGCTACCACTTAGTTCAAATAGGAGGTTTTCAGTTATTTCAATTGAA
The DNA here is from genome assembly GCA_029593785.1 of Cabassous unicinctus. Classification (NCBI taxonomy): domain Eukaryota; kingdom Metazoa; phylum Chordata; class Mammalia; order Cingulata; family Chlamyphoridae; genus Cabassous; species Cabassous unicinctus. Next base: position 14,039 of record JAQZBX010054736.1, read on the forward strand.
GATTTGCGAAGAAAGAGAGATGAAGAGATAGAAGGGAAGAGACAGACAGAACAACAGACAGACAGCTAGTCAAAGAGAGATTCACTGACTTGGACCAGACAATGAAAAAAATCAACATGTGTGACACATTGTTAACATGAATATCAAAGCCAGATCCTTACACTGTTCTTAAATTTCACTTTAAATTAAATTAGCTGTTAGGAAGACCCAAGTTTCAATGAAAAAAAGAAATAACTTAGATTAAAAAACCTGCTTGGTGATTCTCACAATCCTTCTCCATAGCATTTTTTTTTCTTTTAGAACTTTGAACCATGCCAGGAAATACCAGTCTTACTGTTAAGCAAAGTGGTTTTAGTCTCTTTCAAAGCAAAGGATAGGTGATGGCACCACATGACAACTTCTTTTCTCAAGATAAATGAAAAATAAACTCTTGGAATGTGACTTTTCCGCTAGACAGCTATTTTAGTCCAGCAGGGAAAGGAGCAGTGCATTAAAATGACTTCATTTGCCATTTAGGAGTTGGGTGCCCCAAACATTTTTTAACATAATTCATAAAGCTTTTCTTTCTCTCTCTCTCTCTTTCTTTCTCCCTTCCTCCCTTCCTCCCTCCCTCCCTCCCTTCCTAGGCCTCTTAATTCTTTTCCTCCGCACCCTCCATGGTAACCCAGTTCTACCTACTAAAAAGCATGATTTGGTCGATAGGAATGGAAATTCATATGAGCACAGAACCTATTCTAGAAATACAGTGGAATGGTCAGCCTAGAAGAAAAAAGAAAGATTAACATTTCAAACTTTTAAATATAATTATGTGCATTTATGTAAGATGAAAATAAAATCACCCATAAAGATAAAATAAAATCACAAAGAAAAAACAACTGTTTACATTTTAATATGATGCTTTTTCATCTTTTACTTATCCTATTTCATATTTTTTCTTTTGATAATTTCCTATTAATTTCAAATAATATGCTAAAGACCCATTACATTTCTTTTAATAATTCTATCTTCTGCTTAAGGGCAACAGAGATGAAATTGTATTCTGGTAAAATAATGTATCTATACCCTCTAGGCAAAGATGTTATCTATAAGGAAATAGGATTTTATTTCTAATATTTGCTATTTTCATACATCACAATTAAACGACCCTTCCTTTCCATTGTCCTGTATTGTAAACATGTGGAACGCAGATAATTTTTATTTTTGCAAGCCCCCTGTTGATATAGAATATTGAATTTTCCCACTCTTGCCCCTAAATCAGCTTCCTAACACCATTTTGGCAGCCAAATCACATACAATCCCCCAAAACCAAAATTCCTCACTGGCCAGCAAGAGCAATCTGCTCACCAGGTTGCACTCCTGGAACTGGGCTGGCCACCGGGCCCCTAGAAGACCCCAAAGGCATGAGTACTGTGGTTGAAATCGAGGGCCCAAGAGTTTCCCAAAGGGAAAGAGGTGACCAGGACCCACAAGTGTTCAGCTGAGTTAAGGACAAGCTGTTCTGATGACACTGCTGACCCTGGCTCTTCCCAGGTTCCAACAGGGGACTTGGACAATTTCCAGGGAGGCACTGGAAAGTATGGGAACTCCTGAGGCCTAAGGGCACTACTGTTTATGTCATTTGGGGGATCAAGAGGATTTGTTGAAATATAAAAAGTGATATGACCTAATGAGTCATATATTTTCCCTTCTTCAAATTTGAGAAAAATGGGACTTAGATTTGGAACATTTTAGTTTTTTTAAATAATGCCAACTTTTGAGATCTGAAGAAATTCCATTCTAGAAACAAATATATGTCATATATATTAATAACATGGTCAATCATTTTATATTCAGCTATAAATAAGGTAAAAGCTGATTTTATGCATTGATTTTCTCCCTCTTATAAGCATCATAAAATATTTTTTATTTTAAACAAGGAAAATCAGCCACACATTTTTGCAAGCAACCTATTACTTAATAGGTCGTAAATTCACCTCATGATTTAGGAAAAAAATGATTTAAAATGCAAAGAAACCCCAGATCACTAATAAAATAAACATAATTAAACACTGAATCTTTAAAGGCATAAATTTTATTACTTCTATCCATCAGCCAACTAAAGTATTCAGTTAACCCTCTGTTCTTGACATAATTTCCCAATTTTTAATTTAGCATAACTGTGACATACAGTTCAGTTGAAGATGATGTGTCTACTGAAGAAGATGCTTGCTACTAATATACTTCTATTTGCCTGATCTTCTCTTCCCTGGACTCTACCATATATAATACTTTGTTCAAGTTTTAATGTATTCTCAGTTGCAAATGCAAGGTTAAAGGGTTAATATGGAGTGTTAGGCAAGAAGGGTTTATTCAGGCCTGAAAAGAGAATATGGTCTGGCTTCCTGAAATAGTCTCCTACTCAACAGCACAGGCTCATTCCCTGCCTTCTAAAGATTTACTGATGGCTCCCACAGCCTGAACTGGCAAGAGAAGCCTTGAGATAATTTATCTTGCTCTCCAGTATGAAATTTTAACCAGTTTTCTTTTAATTCTTCAGTAAAACTTCAAACAAATGTAGTGATCATGTATTCATTCATTCAATATTCATTGGCTAACTAGTGCACAACAGATACACTACCTTCAATCAGCATTCAGCTATAATACTTGTGAGCAAGACTCATTCCAGAGCAGGAGGCAGAAAGGAAAACATTTATTTAGTCCCAGCTATATGCCAAGAATTGTGCTAGGATGCCAACAAGACCAAGTTGTAACTGTGCTTTAACAAATAGAAATTTCAAGAGTCTCATAATATTTTTGAGTGTTAAGGAAAAATTAAGGCTACTCATTTCCAAACTCATGCAAATGTAAAGTCTGACTTCTAACACTGGGTCTGTTTTTATGGTGTATGTCTGTGAGTTAACATCTTTCCTTCCTCTGACTATGCTGTAACCACATGCCCTGGTCTTCCAGTGAAGCTGGTGTTGACTCGGGCGTTGATGATTACTGCAGATATTCTAGCTGGGTTTGGATTTGTCACCCTGCTCCTTGGTCTTGACTGCGTGAAATTCCTTCCTGATGAACACTACATCAAAGTCCGCATCTGCTTTGTTGCTGGAACCACATTACTAATAGCAGGTACTGGTCTGGACTAGTGTTAAGGGTAGAGATATTCATCTAAGGACTTGAGTGAGGAAGGAGAATGCTATTCAGAAGATGAAATTCATTTTAGTATCATTTGCAGATTGCTTCTCTAGATGGAAGAAAGAACATGTTTTACCAGTGCTGTTTTCTTTATTAACTATGTCTTAACCATTTAAAAATGTATATGATGCTCTAAAATTGTTAGATACACTTTCGTTGTTATTCTTGAATTTAAGTCATAAAGTAAACCCCAGGCATACACCTACTTCTCTGTACCCCATGTATGCTGTGCTCCCTGCCACCACCAATTTTTTTTATCAGCACACTATATTGTGCCAAGTCTTATGTTTAGGCTTTTCTTATGTGCCAACCCATTCAGAAGGTTACAATGAACAGATCATATTATTTCCTGCTTAAGAAACAGATGAGGAAATAAAGTTCTCAAGATTAACAATTCAAACATGACAAAAAATCAGTAAGTCAAGAAGCACTTTGCATGGTGTTTATAAATGAAATGGCAAAGCTGACATTTTACCCAGGCCTGTCTTCAACTTCAAAGCTTAATCTTCCTCCATCTCAACATGAGGTCACCTTTGGATCTTAATGCAAGATGGAAGGTAGTATATTGTTGAAGAAATCAAAGAAAGGGAAGATTGGAAACCAAGGGGCACATCCTCCAGAAAGAAAGCTATCTTCTTATATGGTAGCAGCAAAAAGTTAGCAGAGCAAATAGAAAAGGAATGTGGCCAGTTAGGGTGGAGCAGCAAATGGATAAGGACTTTGGAACTACCCATACCTGGAGATATATCTGTGTAATGTGTGACCTTAGACAAGTTACTTAACCTCTCTCTCTGTTTCCTGATCTGTAAAATGGGGTGAAGTGGGAGCAATAACACCTACCCTGAATTGCCATTACAATGGTAAAGTGTAAGCAGAGCAAGATCATAACAGAAGACCCAACCCACCACACTAAAAACTGGGGTCGCCCAGATTTTGTCACGCAGATATATTGAGTCAGGGTGTACTAAAAAGTGACAAGAATTTAGAAATTCTTCCTTTTTAAAACATCCATCCCCATGTCAAGCCTAGTTATGATATAAAAGTTTTGTTTGTTAACAATTACTTTTGGGGAAATCACTAGATAATACATTTTTGAAAATAAAGTATCAAAACAAACAAAATTTACAGAAAATGAAAATAGCTGAAGAAAATCCCTGCAGGAATAACTAAAGAAATGACTAACTTAAATTTCCAGGGATGGGGAGCGGATGTAGCTCAAATGGTTGAGTTCCTGCTTCCCATAGGTCCTGGGTCCTATTCCCCAAAACTCCTAACAACAAAAACAAACAAACAAGCAAACAAATGAAAAAAACAACTCAAGGAGCGCATGTATCTCAGTGATTGAGTGCTGACTTCTCA
>JAQZBX010054737.1:0-18576 GCA_029593785.1 Cabassous unicinctus
TAAACATTCGCTATATTAGAAACCATGCATGTGTCCCCAGAACTAGTTTTTCTCCCTAGGTCTGGTTTTTAGAAGGCTGGTGATAAACTAAGCCTAATTTATTATATGACCATCCTGTATGGGAAAAGACTGTAACTTTGGGTATCTTTGGTCAACCTTAAGAGATAAAGCAGGAGGACGAATGTGGCTCGGGTGGTTGGGCATCCGTCTCCCATATGGAAGGACCTAGGTTCGATCCCCGGGACCTTCTGTTAAAAATAAAAAGAAGAAGAATATAGAAGGTGCGTGCCACCGGGCCCCACGAGCGGGTACACCACCAGGCCCTACGCGCGGGTGTGCCGTCAGGCCCCGTGAGCCACGCAGCAAGATGATGACGTAACAGGAGAGTGACACAAGGGACAGCCAAGACGAGATGCACCGAAAAACCAGGAAGTTAGGTAGGACGCCTCTCCCATATCGGAGGTTCCGAGGATCGAATCCCAGTGAAGACAGGAGAAGAGGGATGAGAAGAGAGGGCAGGAGATGGACATAGAGAGTTGTCCAGCAAATGGACACAGAAACAGCAAAAATGGGGCAGGGGGGTAAAAATGGATAAAAGTAAATAAATTAATAAATAAATCCTTAAAAAAATGTATAGGGGAGGAAGATATGGACTATAGTTAGTAGTGATACTTTGACAATACTCTTGTGATTTGTTAGCAAATGTTTCACAACAATGCAGGGTGTTTGTGGGGGGAAATGCTGTGTGGGAGCCCTGTATGATGTTATGCATGTTTGTTTTGTAAGTTCACGATGTTTACTAAGCACATGGTTTATGTATGTTCATGTATGAATGATATACTTCAATAAATTGTTTAATAAATAAATAAAAATAAAATAAAAAAGATAAGGAACATATACACATGGCTTTGCATATGGAAAGAATACGACTGGCAGGGTATATAAGAAATTGACAATAGCAATTGCCTTTGGAGAGAGAAATGAGGTGGCAAGTGCAGGGTTAGAAGAGTCCTACCCTTTACCTTTAGACTTTATGAATATTTTTACTCTTTTACTATGCTCATTCTTTATTTATTCAAAAATAAATGACTAAATGTTAGAAAAAGAGAAAGTGATATCACAGTTGACTGAGATTTGAGGCTCAGTTTTGAGCAAGATGGTTCAAGTGCCCCTCCTACTCTGCCGCAATTCAAGATCCATTCTCTGAATCTTGAGGATTTAAAAATCAGCCTTGCATAGCTTCAGGATGTGCCATTTGGTCATTGCTCTGTGGGTCTTTAAGTCTCACCGTTTCTGACTCTAATTGGTTATCATTGACTCTGTTGTTACCAAGGTTCTCTAGAAATAAGGAGGCAGAGCTTAGAAGCTCTAGAGAAAATGTCAAAACATGGGAGATCCGAGAGCCTGCAGCAGCTGCTGCAGCTCAGCAAGCTGCCCCACCTTTGCAGGAAAAGGATACCCCATGCCCCATTTTTCATCCGTCCTCCTGATCTAAGCCACCCTTAAACCAGATGGAAGGAAGCAAGTCTTTTCCATACACAAGGACTAAAGCAGTGTCCTTTCTCTGGGGCTGTAGACACCATTCATTTGGATGTTGTTTGTTCCAAGACCCATTGTCTTCTGAAATCTAATTTTCCATGTGCCCTATGCTTATTTGGAACAGAAATTAGTGCAAGGTAGCAGAATCTCCAAGCAGGCCCAAACAGGAGGAGGTCAGTCAATCATAATAACGAGGTTCGTTAGCGATCATAAGCATGTGGCTGAAATGTATGAAAACAGACAGCCTGGTTGAGAAAGGGAGTAAACATTTCTTAATATGTCCTCTGCTTTTTCTCTCTCACATTATTAGCACCCAAAGCATTTTTTAAAATAGAATTTAGTCCCTAGGACTGCTAACCATTTTTTTTTTCTTTCAGATCTGCCATCAACAGCAATAAAGAGAACACAATTACCACAGAGTAGAGAGACTTGGAGGCACAGGGAGGGAACAATTCAAGGGGGCTTGAGGGAATGCCATGTGCCAAACACCCCTGCATCCACTTTGTTCTAATGTCTGTAATTGTCCAACTAAATTAACTAGGAGTAGGTTTTCCTAGATAAATCACTTTTTTGTCTGTCTGTTCCTCAGACCCAAGAGAAGGTATATTCCCGAGTTTGTATTTCAGAAAATATAAAAAGTTGTTCATCCTTTCATCCAGCTAATAAAACACTTACTAAGTATATATTGAGTATTAGCAAGTGAAAGAGAGGGGGTCAGTTGTATAGCAAAGAATTTGGCCTTTTTCCAAAGAGAGTCTGGCTTTTCGCTTTGCTTCTGGGAGGTAATCTATATCATACCTGATAGGACTGTGTTTGTTTAGGGCAGGGGTTCTTAACCAGGGGTCCACAGACCCCCAGGGGGTCTATGGAAAGATTTCAGTGGGTCTGTGGGCTTGAATTGAAAAAAAAAAACAATTCATTATCTTTATTTTCTCTGACCTCTAATTGAAATCTAGCATTTCCTTCACTTATGAATGTTTGCAATAAATTACAGTAGTATTCATTTCATATCACATTACAGTTGTTGCATATCTCAAAAAATCTCTCACGCTAATCCATACTTCGAAATTACAGTAGTTGTTAGATCTGACGCTAGTTGAGTGTCATAAAACTATCTGCCGCTACATTCTGAGAAGGGGTCTGTGGTTTTCACCTGATGGAGCAAAAAAGGTTACAAACTCCTGGTTTAGGGTAAGGACTGGCCACATGGGATCTTAGGGTGGGGCTGGCCATGCCAGAAAGGCCATGTGATTTAGGGCGAGGGTTTTGGATCACGCAGTATCAGTAGACCTGGAGACTGCAAGCAACCACGCGAGCAACCAATCAGTTGTCGTGCCTGTAATAGAGCCCAATAAAAACTCTGACACTGAGGCTCAGGTGAGCTCCTCACCTTGATGATGTTCCATGAATGTTGTCACACGTGGATGCTGACTCCAAAGGGAGAGGACATCTAAGCTCCACACTGGTGCTTTTCTGTACTCTGTTCTGTGCTTTTCTTCCCTTGACTGATTTTAATCCGTAACCTTTCCCTGTAACAACCTGTAACCATGAGTATAATAGCTTTCAGTGAATTCTGGGAGTCCATCTAGTAAATTACCGAACCTGAGAGTGGTTTGGGAACCTGAAAACTTGCAGTTGGTGTCTGAAGTGAGGGTAGTCTTTCAGAAGACTGTGTGCCCTCTCAACTTTATAATTGGCTCTCAATTTGACAGTTTGGTGAACTCTGGGCACCAGTAGTACAAAATAAATGTAAGGTATCATCCCTGCCCACTAGGAGCTTACAGTCTAGTTAAGATAGATATCATACATGTAAAGAACCAGATAAGACATGAATTTGTGATTGATTCTTTTTTATAACATTCATCTATGTCCAATGGCTGACAGGTGTCCATCCTTTCAGGCTGGGCTGGAAGAGTCCCTAAGAGAAGTTTGGGGCACCAAAGGGCTGATAACAAATGCAGGATTCCTCAATGAGGCTGCAGTACAGTTCTCAAAAAGAACTTTTCCATTCCCTTGAAATCCATGGAGAAAGAAGAAACAAGGTCTCTGAAAACAGTTGACTTGTTTCTCATTGTGCTGGAGATGTCAACTAATAAGGAGCATTGTAGGCTCCCTGTTTCAGTCTGCTGGGCTGCCAAAAGGGATTGGCTTTTGCAGTGGGAATTTATTGGCTTGCAAGCTTACAATTCTGAGTCTGAGAAAAATGTGCAAATCAAGGCCTCATCGGGGGATGCTTTCCCCCTGAATACTGGCTGCTGGCGATCCTGGACTTCTCACCACATGGCAAAGTACATGGCAGCATCTGTTGGTCTCTCCCTTCTCTTCTGGGTTACAGTGCTTCAGCTTCTTGCTTCTGGCTGTCTCTCTCTCTTCCTCTGAATTTCATTCTCTTATAAAGGACTCCAGATAGAGGATTAAGACCCACCCTTGGTCATGTCTTACTGAAGTAACCTAATCAACCCTCAACAGGTTTACACCCACAGAAATGGATTAGCTTTAAGAACATGATTTTCTTGGGTCCATCCAGCTTCAAACCATCATACCCCCTGTATTAGTCAGCCAAAGGGGTGCTGATGCAAAATACCAGAAATCGGTTGGTCTTTATAAAGGGTATTTATTTGGGGTAGAAGCCCACAGTCACCAGGCCATAAAGCATAAGTTTCTTCCCTCATCAAAGTCCATTGCCACATGTTGGAGCAAGACAGCTGCCAACGTTTGCCAGGGTTCAGGCTTCTTGGGTTCCTCTCTTCCCGGGGCTGCATTTCTCTCCGGGCTTAGCTCCTCTGTTTCCTCCACAAGTTCAGCTGTAGACTATGAGGCTCTCTAGGCTTTGCTTCTCTCCACAAGGCCAGCTGTGAACTCTCAAGCGAATGGCTCGTCTCTATCCCGGGGCCTTCTCTCCTTCCTCACCGGAACTCCAACATCAAAACTGCTCTCACACTGTTCTTTGCCATGCCTTTTATATTTTACCCCACCCATCAAGGGGTGGCCCAGTTAACGCCCTAATCATAACTTAATCATGCCCAGATTAGCAGACCAGTTTACAAGCATAATCCAATATCTATTTTTGGAATTCATAATTACATCAAACTGCCCAACTGCTACACCCCCTCAGCGGGGAATGATGGTCAAGAGCAGTTTATATCTTCCTTCACTGTCTGCGTGGATTTCTAAGTCTAAGAAATGAAAAGCAAGAGGACATGAATTTGAGCTTTCTTCCTGAAAAATACTAAGGCCACAGTCCTCCACTGCCAGAAATACAGTGGGTATATGGAGAAGGGAAAGAATAGGCAGGGCTGGGGCCCTCATAGAACACTTTCGGGGGGTTTGAGCTGGAACCAGAAGCTAATATAGAATGTTGCTGAAGAGAGAGACCTGGGAAGGGCATTTGAGGCAAGACAACCATGTGAACCAGCCTTGGAGGCCTCAGAGGAAAGTTGAGAAGGGCCTGAGGGGAGCCATTTGTAAACGAGAGGGCTTCGAGTGGCAGGCACTGGAGCTTTTGCAATTGACCCTCTCTGAGAGGGGCCAACATGAACCCTCCAGAACCCCCCTGCCTCCTCTACCCAGAAAACTCATTTCCATTCATTTCCATCCTGAATTCAGAATGTCTTAGTGATTTCAACTACTGATAAACATCTGAGTTCTAAGCTCAATTGAAACCCAAGGCTTTTCCAGAAAGATTAGCAAAATTAGAATTTTCTGCAAAGAATTCTAGCTATATGAGATTGGGAAGTTACCCAATTTTTCCAAGTCTCTTTTCTAGTATATAAAATGAGAATTTCAATATCTACTTTGCAGAACTTTTGGAATCTGCATAAATAATACATAAAAAGGGTCTGACACTAAGTAGGAGGTCCCAAATGGTATTTATTGTTATTGGGAAAGGTTAAATTTGCTCCTCAAAAAAGATAGGGGGAAGCAGATGTAGCTCAGTGGTTGAGCGCCTGCCTCCCACGTACGAGGTCCGGGGTTCAATCCTAGGTAGCTCCTAAAAAAAAAAAAAAGATAGGTAAGAGAAATAAGGTTGCCATAAAATATCTGGCACTGCTCCCACAAGGGAGAAGGAATGCTACCTACTGTGCGCCTGTATCTTGGACCTTCTGGGCCACATATGTAACAAATATCCAAATATTGATTACTAGATAGGCTTTACTTGCCAGCTTTGGTATTTATTTTTGTATCATTTTTTTATTGTCAACAAAGGCTATTCATTCATTACACAAATTTAATTTAGGGTTCGCATTATGTAAATTTTTAAATTTGAATTCATTAAACTGGGGGTGGGGGGATCCCACTACATGCTTGGATCTCTGCCTTGGGAAATACAATTTAGTTATATTTCTGATCTCTTTAATATTCACACCAGCAAATTGCCAGCTCCAAAAGCTTTGAAGGGAGGCTGCTATTGCCAAGGGTGGTCAAGGCCAGCAGGGAAGCCATTTGGAAGCCTGCAGGTGCAGGACGCAGCTTACAAATAGCAGGTGGGCCCGGCCCAGAGACTTTAGACCTGGGAAGTTGGCCTTGGGCGTTGCTGGCCTTACCACGGGACAAAACAAGCATAACCCTTTTGTTTCTGTATTCCAAAGGGTTAAAGAGCACTTACAAACAAAACCAGACCACACTATGACTTTTTTTTTAATATATTTTTTATACATTATGACTTTTGTGGGCCCTGGTCCCATTCACTTTCATGTACCCCTTCGTCCGTTAAAAAACAAACAAACTATTTTAAATTGTATTTTATGTATTGGTATAAAGATGAATATAGTAATATTGCATATTAAAATATATTGTTTTGACCTAAAAGTTTACTTTTTCTTCTTATTTTAAAATAAATTAAAACAGTTTTGTGGGCCCATAAAGGCATTATGGACCCTAGGCACTGTGCCCACTGAGCTTAATGGATAATTCAGCCCTGAGGGGTGAGAATTGAATCAATAGTTGATGGCAGGAAGGAAAGAATTGTAACTATGAAAAAACAAAAACAAAAAAGAAGAGTCACCAAGGACCACAGAGTAGTGACTTAGAGGAAGCAGCAAATGAATTACCCAAATTTCGCAAGGTCCCCAAGCACGGTTTCACTTTCTCAGAGGTTAAAATCTCCAGGTTGTGAAAATTTGCTCATTTTACATTCAGGCTGATTACAACTTAATTGCAAAGCACCACAGTGATCACTTTTTAGGAGCAAATGTTTTCCTGATTACTTTGCACTTGTGTATCTAAAACTGGTATTCAGTGAACACTAACGCTGCAATTTGTTTCCAATTGAATTATCAAGTGGTGACTTTGTTCTCTCACTTGTAAACTTCCGGGTAATGCTCATAGTTTCTCCAGGTTTTCTCCTTTTCTTGAAGGTGTTTAGGAGCTGTCAGTCACTGCCAGCAGACCTAGACAGGGCACCACAAAGAGATAGGGCCATTATGGAAAAACTCACAGCACAGGAGAGATCAGAGATTTTAATTCACCACCAGGCCCGTTGTTCTTCTGGCCCAAGACCCTAACACAACATACCTGGCACTATCACCTGTCCAGCAGAGTGACCAGGAGCTCCCTGGAAAAATTAAGTAAACTTACAATATGAGACCACCCACCCAGCCACTGCCACCTGCAAGGTAGGAGGGGTGCTACAATTCATACATTCCTTGTTATTGGGTTGTGAAGATAATCACTAAGAAAGATTACTCTTGATCACAAAATAAGGCTGTCTCATTAAATATTGCCTAATTGTGACCATCAGTGCAGTAAGAATGGCAATTTACCACATAAGCCTTCTTAAATTTGCTTCCCTAGAAATTTTCATAAAAAATCTTAGACTTTTAAGACCCTCTAAGAAAGACATGTTCTTAATCTTAATCCGCATTCCTGTGGGTGTGAAGTCATTTGTAAATAGGACCCTTTGGCAATGTATTATCAGTTAAGGTATGGACTCATTTGTGAATAGGATCTTCTAAGAGCCTATTTAGGTGTGGCCACACTGAATGGGGGTGGGCCCTAATCCGTGTTGGGGGAAGCCTTATAAAAAGCCAGAAGTCAGAGAAAGCCACAGGAGATCAAAGTCATAACCATGTGACAGGAGGCAGAGCTGCAAGGATTGCCGCAAGCCTGCACACAATGCTGCAGACTTTGAAAGCATGGCCTTGCTGACATCTTGATTTTAGATTTCTAGCCTCCAAAACTGTGATTCAATGATGCTTGTTTTATAAGCCAATCCATTGTGTGGCATTTGTAACAGACTGACAAACGAAGATACATAGCCAATGTCTTCCATTATGTCCTGGTAACACAGAGGACAGATTCTTGTTGAACCTATGCAAATAAATTGCCATGACAATAAAAATAATAGTTTCTGAATTTTGAAGGGGTCATTCAGGGATAAAACTATATCATTTATAAATGTTTCATTTCAGGTTACAGAAGCATAGTCTACTAAATTGTTTTGAGTTTTAGATATAGAAAAGGAAAAGAGAGAAGTTCCTTACATATCCAGAAAACAGAACATTAAAACATCCAAACAAAGCCCGCAATCATCCCTCATCTGTTCATTCAATCCTATGTAATTAATTCTTGTTCTTTCCACTCAATTTTGGGTTAGCAGACTCATGAACCCATCTGCTTGTTGAATAAAATCCTGACTCAGTCCACTGGTATGGTCTCGAAGTTGTTCAAACAATGCCAGTACCCAAAAAAAGGACTCTGGCACAGTCCTTTTCCATGGGGCTCTGAGACAGTTCTTCTTTGTTGAAGACAAAGCACTCTTGCCAGTGCTTTTGGGGAAGCATCAGAGTAAAACAAAAAAACTATTTGTAGATGACAGAACACTTAAAATGGCTGTCGTTAACTAATAATTTTCAAAAGTGAAACATCTGAAAAAGAATAATGCAACTCACAAGGAATTTCGTTTTTTTTTCTTTGATATGCAAAACAAGATAAAAGTCAATCCCAAAAAAAGTTTTAGGCAAAATATATAAACATGATTAATCCAACTTTCAAAAAATAGTAGACATTACATCTAATTTATTAAAATGATTGAACATAATCTTTACAAAGAGAAAAATCTTCAGATATAATCTTGAGACACAATGTATGATGAAGATATAGAGCGTAGAGTTAGAGCATACTAAGAATATTTGATGAATATCAGTGTCTTAGAGTTTCTGTAAGTCTGGAGCAGGTCCTAAATAGATGTATATTAATAGACCCCCATAGGTATCTGAATTCCCACTCAAAAACCACTAGCCTAGAACATGCTAGATTCAAATTGAAGAAGTAAAGTGAACAAGTTAAAATTTTAAAAAAAATAACTGAAATTATAGCTGATAACACTATGTTTTTATCTAATATCAGTAAAGAAGCCCCAGGTTTCTGATAAATAAAAATATATCATAGACAGCAAGGGCACTGACAGTTCTCTAGGAACTTCCCATACAGCATACAGTTCTGAAATATTTGTACTAACTGTTACCCATGCAAATGTAAGCCAAGGAAGGCTAAGCATCACTTCTGACTAGACAACTCTTTCCATTCAATTCATCAATAGTAACATATCAAATAAACCTAATTATTTCTAGCACCTCTCATTTTACAAGGAAAAAGAACAAATTCTTTGCAATTTTTCAGGGGTCCTCTGGGAAATCTCAAAGGCAGTTTTAGGTTTAAAAGATATCATTTAGAACTCAATTTGGGGAAGGCAAACAACTTTCTATATTCATTCAGTCTTTGTACTACACTTTCCTTTTTCCAACTCTGGAACAACCAGATAAAAATGTGGCATAAAACTACTCTCTTTTCCTTAACAAAACCACATCCTGCATAGCTGGCATAAAAAGCTGTGCCTCTCAGCACCTGTTGCTTGTCATGGAGTCTCATGCCTATTGATTGTAACTTTTAACCACAGTAACTTCTATTCCACAGAGAAAACTAGGAAGCAGGTAATTGTGAACTGTCCATCACACACCAGCATTTTACAGCAGACAAGTAGAGTTCACAACTTTCTATAGCTATACACACCCTTATAGAACGACTTCTCAAAGTGGCAAATATGAACATTTTCATTAACACATCCAAATATATATAGCATCTCTGTAGCACATAAAAATAAGAGAGAAAAATATATAAACATAAAATTATGCTTGGTAGTTAATGTTTCATTAACTACCTTACTTAGAAATGATGTGTATCCATGAATATCCATTAATAACTCAGTTTAGTATAAGTTCAAGATTTTAAGTTGCCTAAAGATCTTGGAAACTATCTTCAAGTTGACGTACTACAAAGCATAATTACTATTGATATAAAGTTTGTCATAGTAATGAGTCAATTTGTTTAAACACAAATTTACATTTTTCATAATCTTAAATGTTAAGTAAAGTAATGCTAGCTTCTTTGAACAGTGAACCTGTATAATAAAAATGTATGCTTCTATTATACTTAATGCTGATAACTCAGTATAACTTTGCTGCTTATATTAAATCAAAATTATTAAACTAGTTTTGTCTGTGAAAGCTATACCTAAATTATATGGACTTGAATTCTTGAAGTATTTCTGAGTCAGTTTCTATAGCAATACCTTTTTTTCACCTAGAAAGTATTTGAAATTTAATTTCCTTCATTTTGGGGAATTTTATAAATATTCGATTTACATAAGTATTTCTTTATCTGCAAGCCAATCAAAATAAAGCTCCTTTAATAGATTTTATAATCTAATTTCATAATACCACCTGGATGTAGAAAAATATTATGCACTCATACAATGAGTATGAGTATGAGTCTTTGTAAATTACAACCATAAAAATATTCAGACACCCACAGAGAGAAAGCTTTTAACCAATTCTAAAATTTCAGCGATAAGTCAAGCATAAATATGGAAATACAAAACTCACACGTCCAAATTAAAGAGCTGTTCTCCTCCCAGTAAGTACAAATTCTTAATTGATTTGAACTGAAAGCAGAGAAATAGACAAACAGAAAAGTTTCACAAGCCAGACTCTCTGTCATCTTTCACCAAACAGAGAAAAGATCTCTATAAACTATTAATCTGTTTGCAGAGATCACAAACAGATTATGCAGAGGTCATATCATAAAACCAAGAGAAACCAGTACCAGAAATCAAGTGAGTACTCAAAAAGAATAAAAATCAAATCCTTACCATGATTCCATTGGCAAGAGTCCAGAGGACAAGACCAGGAGTTGGTCATAGTTCAAGGAGGAACACAAAAGACTCTGAGATACCCATTTCCTGAATGGAATACACAGGGATTCAAAGGTGAGGTCCAATCCTGTTTGAGTCACAGCACCAAAACTGTGAAAGACAAAATGCACTGGACAATTGAAAATATGATTTTACTCAGGTTATTGCAATAGGAAGAATACTCATCAATGAGGAATGTCTCAAAGAAAAGGAAGGAGGCCTGGGGTTAATAGAGGCTGGTTACCAAAGGCGTGATAGCAAGTGTTACCGGGTGAGAAAGGACTCGGAATATGCAAGAGCAGGGTAGCCCTTTGTGGTTCATCCTTACTGAACACAAAGAGTGGGGGATTTCTTAACTGCCACTGCTTTCTGGGAGCACAGGCTTTGTTTTGTTTTTTAAGGGTGAAATCCTTTCAATCCTTTTTCCTGCCTTCTTCTAACCTCCCTGGTCCAGGCTTTGGCTCCAGGCAGATAGAAGTTACTTAAATATTTGTTGATTGTACTTGAATTGAATATGATGATGGAGGCTCTACCTACTAGGGAGGGTTTGGGAAGAAAGGAAAGGCATCCTAATTGTGCTTCATAGGGAGGCAATCCAGGTCACGCTGGGTATGTCAATAACAAATAAATCAATGGTTGGACTGGATACTTTTCAAAGGTTCAAATTTATCTCTGCACTGGGAAAGTTTTCAGAGACTCAGTTTTTTCATCTCTACAACGGAAATATAATAACACTTCATAGATTTCTCTGAACCTTCAGAGAGTTAATGATAGTAAAATGCCAGCCATATAGTTGGCACTCAGTAAGTATTTCTTCCATTCCTGCCATTCTCATCCCCACCCTGTTTCCAGAGCACTTTCTTAATAACTCAGTTACAGCCCACTCCCACTGTACTGTGGTCTCTCTTTCTCACTAGACTGTAAGTTCTGCCTGGGGAAGAAGCATATATAAATTATCTTTGAATATCTTTGTATGCTGAGCATAGTACATGTTCAATGAATACAAATCTCTATATTAGATAGGCATAGGCTGAGCTGCTACAACAAAGAACCCCCCAAATACACTGATTTAAACAAGACAGAAGTTTTTTTTCCTCATGAATTAGTCTGAAAGAAGGCAGCCTAGACTGATGAGTTGGCTCCATTCCACACGACTGACTACTCATGGATCCAGTTTCTTCTACCTTATGGCTTTGCCCTAAAATAGACCCCAAAGACAGAGGTCAGCAAACTATATAGCCCATGGATCAACCACTTGTTTTTGTAAATAAAGTTTTATATAAACACAGTCATGTCCATTTGTTTACATATTGTCCACGGCTGCTTTTGTGCTAAAATGGCAGATCTGAAAAGTTGTGAGGGAGAGCATGTTGCCCACAAGCCTAAAATATTTTCTATCTTTCCTTAAGAAAATGTTTGCTGGCCCCTTCCCTGAGGCATTGTCTTCATCTGCGTGGTTAAAACTGGTTTACTGCAGAGTCTGTGTTCCAGGAAGTAGGAGAGGATAGAAGTTCGGAGCAAGTGGCTCGTTGTTTATATTAGACATGAATCAGATGTTGCAAGCATCATTTCCGCTCTGGTCTCATCGGCCCGAACTTTGCCACATGACCATACTTACAAGGGAGGTTGGGAAAGTAGCCAAGTGCCCATCTTAAACTCAAAGTTCAGTTATTAAAAGAAAAACATACTGAAAACCACATATCTGACAAAGAACCATTATTAGAATATATAAAGTACTCTCAAAACTCTCAAAAAGATCATTTTTTTGTCTCAAAACCAAGATTCAATTATAAAATAGACAAAGTTCAGGAACAGATATTTTACCAAAGAGGATACACAGATGGCAAATAAGCACATGAAAAGATGTATGACATCACTGTACGTTAGGGAAGGGCAAATTAAAACCACAATTAGATATCACTACATATATATCGAATATTAGGGAGGATGTAGAAAAACTGGATCATTCAGATATTGCTGGTGGGAATGAAAAAAAGGCACAACCACCATGGAACACAGTTTGTCAGTTTCATACTAAACTAAATATGCAATTACCGTATGACCCAGCAATTGCTGTCTTGGGTAATTATCCCAGAGAAAGGAATACTTACAATCCATACAAACTTGTTCCACAAAAATGCTGTTCACAGCAGCTTTATTGATAATAGTCCAAAACTGAAAAGAGACACACATTCTTCAATGAGTGAATGGTTAACCAAACTGTGGCCCATCCATACCATGGCATCCTGCTCAGTAATAAAAAGCAAACATGAAACAACTTGGGTGGATATCTATCTCAAGGGAATTATGTTGAGTTAAAAAAAAAAAGCCAATCCCAAAAGGATACATCCTGTATGATTCCATTTATATAACATTCTTGAAAAGACAAAATTATAGAACTGGAGAACAGATTAGTGGTGGTCAGGGCTTAGGGACAGGGAAGGGGGCAGGAGGGAGGTAGGTGTGGTTAAAAAGGTCAACACGAGGCCCCCTTGTGATGACAGAAGCGCTCTGTATCTCAGCTGTGGTGATGGATACACAGACTTACAAATCTGGTAAACTGGCATAGAACTAAATATAAACACACTAGTGAGTATAAGTAAAACCAGAAAAATCTGAAGAAAGGAAAGAAGAAGGAAAGGATATACACTGGAGGGCAGTCAGCACACTACGACAAATGTATTACTGTGCTGGTGTAAGAATAAGAGAGAGAGGAATATACTTATCACTGTGATCTCTCTTCTGCCCATTTCTTCTCCAGAAACTTGCTACATGGTCTGAGAATACCAGCATGTGACAGTGTCTCTTCCTCTCGTTTTCCCAGAAAAGGGGAAAAGATGAGAGCAGCAGCTGTTTCTTTGCTAGTAAAATAAGGAGTTTTTATTTCCCTACAAGAATTCTCCATGGAAAAGTTGAGAACTAGAGATAAACTCCCCTTTTTACCAGATAACAAAATAATACGCTGAACACTTGTGGGTTTTAACAGAGCAAATAACAATGAGGTTGTTTTCCTCTTTGTAAAACCTGGGTACATAAATCATTTAAATTGCAAGAGGGATTCTTGGAAGTGGCAAACATAAACTCTTTTAATCATCTGAGCTTTTCAAGGCAACGAGAATCACATAATAATGCTTGGTACAGAAGGAATTAAAATCTGATCGCCCAATTTGAAAAAGTAGCTTGTGCTCTTAGAATCTGGACTAGTAATGCTTAGCCCCAGGACCACCTTTGCTGCCCAGAAAAGGTCATTAAACTTCCCATCTGTTGGTTGTGCACATTAAAGTAGATTGTTTTCTTTTTAATACCAAGATGGCGTGAAGCGGTGCAAGAGTCTGTGTCCTAGGTTCTTTAGAGGGTAAGGGCAGTCGAAGATGGTGAGTGAGACCTGCACGGGTGCTAGAAGTCACTCCAGAAGCCTGAACACAGCTGCTAAATCCTGCACCAGAGGCCGGCTGAGATGGCGCTACAGACTTGAATGGTGCCTTCTTCTCCGTGACTGCTTTCCAAACGCCAAGGCATTGCTCGCCACACACCATTCCTCTGACATTCAAGAAAAAATCTTTAAGGAGGGCCACATAAGAGGGCTGTCTCCCTTATTAACGATGGTGATGGTGGGTTTATCCCTGAGTAAACTTGTTAAGTGGGCATCCAGCCCCAGGCCCCAGCCAAGAGAGATGATGTTTCTGGTCCTGTCTCAGAGGATTATTTTATTCACGTGTTTGACAAATATTTATTGAGCATCAACTACGTGCCAGGCTTTCCCAAGGTGACTCTGACACCTAACATCCCAGATTCTCTGACCTTTGTGTCACTGGGCCCTGTGAGAGCCTGAGGGGTGCTGAGCTGGCTATGGACAGTGTGGGCAGATACGAGCCTTGTTCATGCCCTCGTGTCCCTTGTTGCTGTTATTTGAGGGCTTTGCTTGGAAAATGCTGCCACGCATAATTGATATAATCGTCTGTTATTTGTCTAAGTCAGTGGCTTGAAAGTTTATTGTGCATTGGAATCACCTGGAAGGCTTGTTAAAACACAGACTGTTAGACCCACCCCTAGGGTTTCTGATTCAGGAGGTTTGGGGTAGGCCCAAGAACTCACATTTGTTACAAGTTCCCAGATACTGCTGACACTGCTGTCTGGGACAGACCTTGAAAACCACTTCAAAGCATCTCCCCAAAAGGTCTTCCTTCTGCTCCTTTCCTCACTCTTAGCCCACATGATACAATGCTTGGTGAGGCGGAACTTAATTTTTTCCTAAGCTAGCATTGCCACAGTGCTTCTCTGTGTAGGTGGAACCAGTTAGTTCTTTTGACAGGGAACTTTATTAGAGAAGAATCTCTAGAATGATCCTCTTGGTTGTGTAAATCTAAAAGCAGAAAGCATCCATGAGAAACAGATGAAAAGGGACTTTGTGGCCTGATGTCTCTCCCAGATCCTCTTAGTGTGTACAGCTTTGGGGAGGGAATGGACCAAGTTGCATAAAGAGCCCAGGGGATCTGTTGGGTAGAAGGATCTGTGAACCCCACCTATAGTAGTTTTCCGTAGCTGAGTAACAAATTACCCCAAATACAGCAGCTTTAAACAGCATCCTTTTATTATCTCATGGTTCCCATAGGTCAGAAGTCCAAGCAGGGCTAAGCTAGGTTCCCTGCTGAGGCTTGTTGAAAGCAAGGTGTCAAGCAAGCTATGTTCCTTTCTGGAACTCAGGGTCCTCACGATTGTAGGACTGAAGCCCCCATTCCCTTTCTAGCTGTCTGCTGGGGGCTGTTCTCACTTCTAGAAACCTCTTGCAGTTCCTTGCCATGTGCCCCTCTCCCTGCCCTCCACCCCATAGGCCCTCTTATGCTCCAAATCTCTTCTCCTTTCTCCAGGCCAACAGGATTTCATCTTCTCTAACTTCTTTGAAAGACTCCCCTGATTAGGTTAGACACATCCAGGAAAACGTACCTTTTGGTTAATTAAAAAGTCAATTGATTAATGACCAAATGATGGAAGTGATAGGCCTCCATATTCACAGATTCTGCCCATACTCAAGGAAAGGGGGTTATATAGGGCACATACACCAGGGGATGGGGATATAGAGGACTGTCTTAGAATCCTGCCTATCACGTTGCCCTTCACCTGAAAGTCAACACTACTAAATCAATCAGGGTGGATGAGAATGATTCTAATCAAGGTCAAATTGACTAGCAAGAATGCCAGGAGATCCAGAAGGCACTTGCACAAGCAAGAAAGGGTTGGGAATGGTGATCTGGAATCACAGGAGGGTTTGAAGGCCCCTGGGAGGGAGATGGATCTGGTCCAGTAATTGACTGAGGCTGTACTGTGACTTACTTGGTTACAATGACCAGGCAAAGGATGGTGGTAAGACTATGAGACCAGAAAAATGAGCAGGGCCTAGATACTGGATAGTCATGTTTGTACTGAAGGTAACTTGTTAATTAGGCAGACAGTGGCATGGCCAGCCTTGTGTTTTAGAAGATCACTCTGGCTGCAGTGTGAGTAAATGATTGCATAGCAGCAAAACTGGAGGATTTAGGAAGCTGTATCTGTCATCCAGG
This sequence comes from Cabassous unicinctus, assembly GCA_029593785.1. Taxonomy (NCBI): domain Eukaryota; kingdom Metazoa; phylum Chordata; class Mammalia; order Cingulata; family Chlamyphoridae; genus Cabassous; species Cabassous unicinctus. The sequence goes on from JAQZBX010054737.1 coordinate 16,288, forward strand.
TAGAGAAGACAAGGGCCTGAACCAGGGCACAGCAAGGAGGACAAGGAGTTAAGAACCCTCCATATGGCTTGATAATCCCCCAACAGGAACGGCCCTATTGTTTGGTTGTTGATGAAAGCCAGTGTCACTGCCTTCATTCAGACCTCACCATCTCTCCCCTTGACTATGTCAACAGCCCACCCATCCCTTGGTGACATCTCTGTTGTTAATAAGGCCAGATCCAAACTTCTCAGCCTGGCATTTGGGGCATTGTGGCCTGGCCTTGATCCCTTCTCCAGCTTCAACTTCTGCCTTCCTCCACCATGAAATCAACAGTGCAGTCATTTTGAACTTAGCGCAGAGAAATCACTTCTGACATGACCAATGCATCCTCTGTTTACTGAGTCTTCCTTATTTTTCTTTTGGAAGTTGACTCATCTGCCACATTCTTGAGGCAACTAACTGTAGACTCCAGTGCTCTGCTCCTGAGCTGAACCTGACCACAGCAAGACTCAGAATGACAAATGCAGGCAAGTCTGCCAGACACAATTTAGGCCGACTCTCCTGTGCCCACTATTGGGGGTAGGGTGGGTGATCTTAACAATAGTGTGCTTGATTATAAGCATTACCTATTTTATATAGATTAACACTGAGACATTGAAAAGGCATTCTTGTGGTGCTAGCGTTCTGGAAGGTGAAACAGTTCCAAGTGAGGCCAATCATGGAAATAGAGGAGGAAAGGACCCCTGAGCATTTGGTCAGGATGGGTCTGCAGGTGGGAAAGGTTGAGCCCTGCAGAAAGCTGCTGTGCTAAATGAAAGTGGAGTTTTGCAACCAAATGGTATTAGTCTCCTGCACCATCAGAAAGCTGCGGTCAGCTGAGCAGTAGCCAAAGACATTAGGAAGCTGAGCAGAGGCCTCGGAATTTAGAAGCCAAAGCAGAGGGTGTGGGAAACCTCAGCTGCTTTTCAAGTCAGCGTTGACTCCAGTACAAGCTCTGATCATCTGTAGGCTATCCCCAGAAGCACACAGTTCTCCAGTCTCCACAAGCACCCAGAGGACAGCATCATTTTATTGCGCTTAGGTAACACCTCTTAGCCCAGCACAATGCTGGGCACAAAGGTGTTCAATAATGTTTATGGATACTTTTAAATTAAACGCTTTTGCAAACCTAAGAGAGTAGGTATGTAGTAAAGGAGGAAACTGAGCCTCAGGCTTGTTTGCAAATGAAGAGGCAAGGCCAAGTCTCAACTCAAACTCTGGCCTCTGGCTTCTAAGTCATTTTCCTTTCTGCACAAATAAATGAGAATTATGCATATTCCTACAGCTACATTTTGGCTCTCCCTTTCAAATTATGCCATCCTAAATCATTTTACTGGAACTGATACAAGTAATAAAATGAGCATATTTCACTTTCCGTTCTGTTCTTCTCCCTAAGGAGAAGCAAAAGTCATGGGTTAAAAAGGAATTCGGTAATAGACCGCTGAATGATAAAGAGCAGGGTTTCCCCAGGTGACCACCAATTTACCAAACTGAGAAAAAACATCTAAGCTTGAATGTAAAGTGCTTCGAGGCAAGCACAAGTCTGGTGAAATGAAGTGAGGCCTGCGAAGAGGGACTGCGGCGCTGCGGAAGGAAATGCTGAGTTTGAGCCCAGCTCTGCCACTTCAAAGGCATGTGAGTTAACAATACCTACTTCAAGGGGTTGGGATGATGATTACATTAAAAAAAATAATAACCAGCATTTGTGGCGTGTTGGTATTATGCCAGGAGTTGTGCTCAGGAATTTATTAATAATCATCTCTACCATGTGTTGAGTCTTTACTCAAGTGTCAGACTGCACTAAGTACTTTACACATTTATCTCACTTATTCCTATACAAAAATTTGAAAGGTGGGTCTTGCTACCCTTGTTTCACAGATCATGAAACAGACTTGCAGAGGTGAAGGGACTTGTCCGAGGTCAACATGCCAGGGCTGAGATTCAGACCCATGGGTTTTACCTCCACACAGAAGGCTCTAGGAAAACCACCCATGGTTATAAGAGCCAGTGCACAATGAAAGTTAGTTTCCTTCCTTCCTTCCTTCCCTCTGCTCTAAGTCTAGTGGTCTTCTGCTCTAAGTCTAGGGCAGATCCACTTCTAGCCCATAACTTTTAGAACAGAAATTTAAGGTAAGATAGTCTGAACCCAGTATGCCTCGGGGGTTCAGAAGGCCTCCACTATGGCTCAGGACTGCCATAAAGGCCTCAGACAGAACAAAGACAGCCAGCATCTCTCTATTGGACACATCACTCCTCTTTCACCGGAAG
>JAQZBX010054738.1:7662-18676 GCA_029593785.1 Cabassous unicinctus
ATATATATATATATAATAACATTTATGTAAGCAAATGCACATATATGCATATGTATTTATATATCATCTTACAAATATTGGTATGTATTGTGAAAATTTTTGATTTTTACCCACAATAAAAAATAAAAAAATAATTAAACAAACCAAAGTTTTACAAAACTGAATAGCCTGGCTGTAATCTTGGTTGAAAAATTCAAATTCATGAGCTTCTGTTTCTTCCTTTTTGAAATGAAAGAGTTTTGATTTCGCTATTGTCTCTATCTTTCTAAGAGTTATTTCTACCCTGATATTAAATCACTTGTCAGCCTGTAATAGCCCCATGATTCTCAAAGAAAGTTAGAGGTAAGAGAGGATAAAGTAATAAAAGAAATCTGCTGGAGACAAAGCAAGATGTGTTAGATTTGAAAGGTGTGGGGGGAAGTGAAGTCTCAGAAAATTTCCCCATCTTCAAATTAGGAGGGCTTGAGGACTCCACAGGCATTACTTTGCCTAGGTTTTTTAATCATTTGTCTGTTGACTAAAAAAAGAAAAAAGAAAAAAGTAAAAGAAGAACCCTGCCTTTTTATTTCACGACTCCATGCATTCTTTTAAGTATTCAAGTTTCACGTTAGCTTATATTAGTCTCCCAGTTAGGATGAATTGCATTTTTGTAAAAGAGCTTGTAACTGAAAAATAATTTAAATGGATCTAGGAAAATTCACTGGTAGTAGTTTGGGTACTTCTATTGAAGGCCCAGGAGTATATAAATGAGAATATTTTGTGGAATTGTTTTTGATTAAAAGGGCTTTAATGGTGCTTCCTCAAATCAAACCATAGATGTAAATGTTTCCTCTAATTATACAATAGGCTGTGATTACACAGTACCTTAGATAATTAATAGGATCTTTACTTGAGGGTACATCTCAACATTCCTGTCAAATTTCATGCCTACAGCTATGAACTCTGTGCTCTCAGCTACCCCTTTGCAGCAACATTATGCCTTCAACTTCTAGCTTTGAGGAAACTGTGTGGCTGTATGTCCTCAGGTCTGTAAATTAGAGTGGGTGGATTTGTCATTGCTGGTGTGCTTCCTCTTATGAAATGAAAAATAATGATAATTACCATTATGATAGCATAACAACAATTATTTATTTGTAATTTTTAATTACAATTACATCTTTCAAAACCTAAAATAAATCTAGATAATATTGATTTGTAGTAAAACCCAAAGAACATTTTTGGTGTTCTTGGAGACCATTTAAAAAACTGATAACATCTTTATTTTTTGATATGAAAATTTCCACGAAGGTGATATGTATAAAAATGAAAAAAAAAAAAGAAAAGAAAAAGAGAAACTATATTGTTTAGATATATAGATTTAAAAGAATTAAAGTCTATATTGTGGAATGTAGTTAAAGTCTTTTTTTTTGAAAAGCTTTCATCATCTTTATCAGCATTATAATGAATGCTTACAGTTTTAAAATAATATTTCTCAGTTTGAAAAGTATTTTTTCATATAGAAAATACTGTGTATAATTAATAATATTTGTGTAGCACATAATGGTAACTTTTAGGGGATTTGAGGGTATCAATAGGTGACATTAAAAAGGTTTACTTTATGCTATATAATGAAGTTTTATAAAATTTGATTAAGTATTTTCAAATATGGTAAATGAGAAACTGTGTTCAGTGAACATAACTTTTAAGTTAAAATTTTATAGCTAATATATTTGCTGTGGTAACATGGAGTTATATACCCCAGAAAAACACATTCTTCAACTTAATATATTACTGTGGGTGTGTCTGAACCCTTGTAAATAGGTACTATTTTACTATTGATGAGACTTTGTAGGGAAGTTTACAAAGACAGAAAGTCAAAGGGAGCAGCAGGAGTCTGGAAGTCAAAGGAAACAGAAAGAGAAAGGAGCAGCAAAGAGAGGCTGCCATGTGTATTGTCATGAGACAGAGAAACCAAGGACTAAGGATCCCAGCAGTCAGGCCAAGAATGCCACAGTATCCAGGGAGAAAGTATCACCTTGATGACACCTTGATAGTGAACTTCTCCTAGCCTCAAAACTGTGAGCCAATACATTCCTGTTGTCTAAGATAACCCATTAAATGGTTTTTGATTTTGCAGCCAAGAAACTAAAGCACTTACAGTCATTTTATAACTTTTAATTTTGACATAATTTCATTCTTATATAACTATTGCAAGGATATTACAAGGAACTTCTGTACTACCCTTTACTCAGATTCAGCGATAGTCTACACACTGGTTCCACTTTTTTCTTTTTAGTCTTTCATTCTTCCCTCCCTCCATCCCTTTCCTTCCTTTGTTCCTTCCTTCGTTCCTTTGTTCCTTCGTTCCTTCGTTCCTTCTATCTTTCTTTCCTTCCTTCCCTCCTTCCTTCCTTCTCTCCTTCCTTCCTTCCTTCCTTTTCTCCTTCCTTCCTTCCTTCTTTCATTCCTTCCCTCCCTTCTTTCTTTCCACTTATAAATATAGATGTAATTTTTTTCTGAACCTTTTGAGGGTAAATTGGTGGCATTGTGTCCTTTTACTCATAACGGTTTCTGGGTATCTTTTCTAAGAAAAAAACATTCACCTGATTAGCCACAGTAAAATTATATTTTTAAAAACCAGAAAAAATTTATATTGATGAAATATTATCTAACTCAGTCCAAATTCAAATTTTATAAGTAGTCACAATGATGCCCTTTTCAGCTATTATTTTTTTCTGAATTAAGGATCAAATCCAAGATCACATATTGCAGTTTGTTACCATTACTCTTTTGCCTTCTTTAATCTTGTATAGTTCCTAGTCAGTTTTTGGCATTAATGGCTTTGATAATTCTGAAGCATATAGGCCAGGTCCTTTGCACATTAACCCTGAATTTGGATCTATGCCTTGTTTCCTTATGATCAAATTCAGGTTATGCATTTTTGTGTGGAATAATATAGTGGTGATGCTTATCTTTATTGATAGTATAATAACAATAAAAAGAATTGAACACATATTAGAAACTCTGTTTGTTCCTAAAATGAAAGGATAAATACAGTTTATAGTTTCTCTTTTAGATAAATCATTTTTGGAGGGAGTGGTGACTTCAAAATTGTCCATTGGATGGATATAATATCCCAGAATTTTCTGTAAAAATTACTTAACTTTCCCAGGTTTAATTTCACTATAAGTTCTTTTGAACTACACAAAACCTTCCAAGTTTTCTTTCCCTGTATTGGTTCTTCTTATCCTGTTATCCTACTTATAGTTTTCATTTACATTTTAGTTTATTTCTTTCCTCACTATTTCTTACTTTCATTTATTCATCTTGAATACAAAAAGACCATGAAAAGCTGTATAATATGTGTATGCATATGTAGTTGCTATGGAAGGGTAGATTAGATAAGTTTATGATGTGTTCATACATTTTCGATGTCTATAGTTCTTTCCTCATGTGTGACTTCAGTGTAGACACTGCATTTCTCAATCTCACAGGAAGCAAAAAAAAAGTGAAAACACAGAAAACTAGTGGCATTTGCTGAGTTTATTATTACATCATTTTTCACAGGAGGACATGTTATTGCTAAGTTTTGTGCAATTAAAGAATTAGAAGCAGCATTAGAAATTAAATCAAACTTGTAATGGTCATTAAAGATGTATTATTCTTTATTACACTGAAACCAATGAATATAAAAGCTCATGATATAACCCATGACAGATACAGCCAAGGTGCTGCTACTAAACTGGTCTGTCCTCTAATGGACCAAATTACCTTTAGCAATTCTAATTGGGAATCTATACAACCCCTCTATTAGGACAGCTCAACTAGAGAGAAGAAATAGCTTCTTCTTGACATTGGAGACAAATGTCACAGGCGTTTTCAAAATTTCGATTGTAATTTCATCCATTTTGTTGACAAATCTTTAAATTAAATATTATCATACCATTAACTGGCTTCAAACCAGATTCTTCTTTTCTGCGTTTCATTCTCATAAATATATTGTTTCTCTGATGTATTTTTATATTATATTTATTCTTGATGATCAACATTTTTTTTTATTTTCCAAACTTTTAGAATTTCAGCATTCCTTTGCTTTGCTCTTATACAGCAATCATCATGAATATCTCAAGGCCTATTGTAATACTATATAGAAAGCATCCCATCAATAATTTTCTGGTTACCTTAACATGAGCATCAAGCAAAAAAAAATGGTTTATAATATAAGTACATTTTAAAAAATATCTGATTCAAATATATAGAAGTTTGTAAAGACAAACTTGTGATAAAATTGAATAGATCATCTTTGTACACTGTGTTACCATACCCTGCAGGCATTCAAGAGGAAGTGGATACTAATTGTTTCCTAATTGTGTTGTAGATGAAAAGGATTTCTTTAATTTATTTTTAGATACTAACATGCTTGAAAGGCTGTTATTGAGTATAGATCTTTCTTCTTAATAAATCAGGGTGCAGATTCAGAGTTGGGAAATAAAGTTTATAGTCAGCAATGCCTAAAAGGAGCTCTCAGGAAAAGAACAAGTCACAATGATGTCAGGAAAGCCACCAGAGTGAGGTCAGAGCATAGGAAAAAAGTAAGCAATTCAGGTGCATTCAATATAAGAATTAGGCTTATACCCTAGTTATGGTAATTTTGAGAGGCAGAAAATACAGAGAAAGGAATTACACTTGGGCCATAATTATTTGAATTAATGGGACACTTATCATTCCTATATTAAAAAAATGGGCACTTGTCTGTGAACTAAAAAATATATCAACCCATGACCTTACATATAATTCCATGATCTTCCCATAATAAGATACTATCATATTTGATATATGTACTGAGTAAGTAATTGGAAGCTCAAGTCATCCTTTGATGTCAGAGGTAATTTTAATACTCCATGACTTTTTAATGGCATTTTTCACTTCTGCATTCTTTAATGTGTAGATGAGTGGGTTGAGAAAGGGAGTTCCAATGGTATAAAATACTGCTATCATCTTGTCAATGGGGAAAGTTGTTTGGGGGACGTGTATACATGAATGTACATGGACCAAAGAAAAAGATGACTGCGATGATGTGAAAGGTACAAGTTGAGAAGGCTTTTTTCCTTGCTTCTGCACTGTGATTTCACAGCAAATACAAGATTAAAATGTATGAGATTATCAGAAGCATGAAACTGCTTGAGCAAAAGACCCCACTACTGGAAACCAGCAGTAGGTTGATCACATAAGTGTCCTTACAGGCAAATTTCAATAAGGGCTGTAAATTGCAGCAATAATGATCAATCAAATTGGGTTCACAAAAAGGCAATCTCAAGGCCAGGGTAATCTGAGCTGTAGAATGTATGAAAGACCCTATCCAGGCAAAAATAATCAAAATGATGCAGACCTGCCGTCTCATGATGCTGGGTAATGTAAAGGTTTGATGGCCACATATCGATCAACAGCCATGAGGATAAGGACAAAGATCTCCATGCAGCCAAATATATGTAGTGCAAAGACTTGAGTCATGCACTCATTGTAGGATATGATTTTCTTTGCAGTGAGAGCATCCACAATTAGCTGAGGGGCTGTGGAAGTTGAAAATCAGACATCAGCAAAAGACAAGAAAATAGGAAGAAGTATGTGGGGTTTCCAAGTGTCCTACTGAACTTGATGGTCACAATAATGAGCAAATTCCCCACCACAGTTCCCGCATAGAAAATTAAGAAGATTACAAACACCATTTTCTGCCTCAAAGGGTCCTGTGTCAATCCTAACAGTATGAATTCATTGTTTCAGTCTATTTGGAGAAAGCACAGTTTAGAAGTAGTTCATCTGCAAGAAGAAAAGATATAATTTTATAAAGTAAACACATTTGGAACTGAATATATGCTTGATCATGGAATTTCCCCTTATTGTGGGTCATCATCTCTCTGTGTATTGATTTTGTTAATGAAATTCTATTTACCTGATTGCATAGGATGGTTCAATAGGAAAATAATGAAAAATTAAATGATTTTTTGGTCATAATAAACTTTAATTTTGTGGATTTGGCACAAGTACGTAATTTCCTGATCTGAATGTCTTTCTTTAGTTTTCAGCAGGACGTTTAATATTAGGGATAGTGTGTTATAAAAATAGGGAAAACCTATGCATAGTTTACTTCACTGAGCTTTCACATTTCTTGAACCTGGTAATTCAGTCATAAAAGACTCTTTTAGCAATATTCTGAAATTTTAATGAATGACTATTGTTACAGTTGGTCAGTTTGATGTAATTATGAATTCCAAAAGTATAATTGTATCATGCTTATAAACTGATGTTAATCTGGGCATGATTAAGTTATGATTAGGGCGTTGACTGGGCCACCTCTGTAGGGCTCTGCGCCCCACCCCTTGGTGGGTGGGGAACCAAATATGAAAGGCAAGGCAAAGAACAGAGTTGAAGCAGTCTTTTGAGAAGCAGTTTTGATGTTGGAAAGAAGGCCCCAGGAGTAGAGAAGCAAGCCGTTCACCTGATCGCCTACAGCTGACCTTGTGGAGGAAATAGGAGCTAAGCCTGGAGAGAAACGCAGCCCTGGGAAGAGAGGAACTCCAGAAGGCTGAACCCTGGCAAATGCTGGCAGGTGTCTTGCTCTAACACGTGTCAATGGACTGTGGTGAGAGAAGAAACATAATGCTTTATGGCCTGGTGTCTGTGGACTTCTATCCCAAATAAATACCCTTTGTAAAGACCAACCCATTTTTGGTGTTTCACATTAGCACCCCTTTGGATGACTAATACAACTGTATAAACATTTGAGAGCATCTTCTTTAAAAAAACTTATGTGCATACACACACACAAATACACATGTATGCTTAGGCAAATAATAACCTTAAGATTTCAGCTTATCAAACAATTGTTGGGTAATGATGAGAGACTAATAATACAATTAACAACAAGCCAACAACCAGTCATCCTGATCCAGCATACTCATATTTTATCTGTTGCAGTGATTAAGTATAAGTTTATTTCCTTTTATTTTACCTCTCAAATCTTTCCAGTTGTTTCCATTTCTAAATTCAACTTCTCATTCAAATTTGTAGTTTTTTATCAGTCTGTGTTGTTCACAATTATATTCTTCCCCTTCATTATTTTTCTGACTCTCTCATCAAGATTTCTAAGACACAAGGATACATTGAGGATATCTATAGTTAAAGAAAAGAGATGGGGGACTTTGCCCTAAATCAGAATATTCTTTCAAAATCCAGGTTTACACCTTAAGCGCCAGGTATTTAGCAAAGGAGCTCAGGATGCTCTAAGTGATATAGCTGAAGCATTTAAATAGAATTTATGTCATTATTATTCTTGAGTGCACCATACTCCTACTTCAAGGAAGAGAAAGAAAGAAAAAGTGAACTAATATTTTTTATGTATAATTATATACCAGACACTGGAAAAATTGTTTTATGTATATTACTACATTGATTTTCCCATATAATACCATATCAAAAGTAAAAGAAGTATCAAACTAGTAAAATTATTTCAACACAAAATCCTAATTTTTTCACATATAAATAGATTGCACAATTCAGTATTAAAAAATGATTGCACAAATGATTAATAGGCAAAAGAACCAATTTTAAGACCCTTCTTTCTTTCAAAGGATTAAACATATGAAAGATAATCAATTTCATTCATAATTAAATAAATTGATAAAAATTACAATTAGATTTTTCATCTATTATTTTAGTAAAATGATCTTTTGATGAATGTTTGTTAACATGTTATGCTGGCAAAGATGTGGGAAACCATCAATTTTATAAATTTTGGTAGAAGTTTAAGCGGGTACAGTCTCCTGGGGGTGATTTTCAATACTTATGATGTTACAACTTCACATAAAAATCAGGCCAGTGATCCCATTTCCTACAGATAAGCTTACTCAAATGTACATAAACAATAATTTAGGACTTTTCATGGAACCAAAAATGGGAAATAAATGCCATCAGAAGGGGATTGAATAAATCAGAGATGACACCTTGATGTAACCATTGATAAAAATGAAGCAGATACCTAGGCAATGGTCTCTAAAATATATTGTAAAGTGAAAAATCTGAGGATAGAACTATAGGCTTAGAATGGTAAAATTTTATTAAAAGCGGGGCATTATATATTACACATGCACTTTATATAAGTGTCTGGGTTTAGAAAAGTAACAAGGAAAGTTATCATAACTGTAGTCTCTGTGGAGGGCAACTACATTCTAGGCATCAGAGACAAAAGGAAGTTCTGCTTTTTGAAATATTCCCTTCGGTGATATTTGAAAATTCATCATAATCATGCACTGCATTAAAAAAAAAAAAAGCTTTTTAAAATTTTATCTTAGGAAATGATCTGATTACTCATTTTCTTTTGTGTATCACTGAGACCTGAAAATCCTTTTCTTACATAGGAAGGAAGATCAGCAATATTCTTAGGACAATATTAATATTCAGGAGCTTGGGAAAGACAGTGAATCAGATATAGGTATTTCTGGAAGTAAGTGCTCTTTACATCATACACCATGACATTGTCATTAACTCTAGGTTCACTTGCATTCATGGAAGTGTTCCAAATGTATATTTTGTCAAAACTCATCAAAAAAAGAAGTGAAAAATTGTTTGCAGTTTCTATCAACTAAGTGTTTACATAGATAAATAGACATAGATAAATATTCAGATATGTACATATGTGTATTATTCATGTAATTGATTTAGAGTACAATGACATGCCATAAGAATGGCACACATTAGAACAAAGCAATATAATGACATGGATATCTGCCTATTTGTTCACTGTTGAATTTATGCATCTAGAATAAAAGAAGGTACTTAATTACAATTTTAGAATGAATGAAAAGATTGAAGAGGCTCTCACATAGGTACAATACTATACTTTCCCATGTTATTTTATACTTACTTTCCATTGAGGAGATGGGAAGCCTGCAAATTACTATATCCATGACAAAATCATTACCTCCATGAAGTACTTCCTGGAACAACCAAACAGATATTATTTCAATTTGCTTGTCCCTCCCACTACTACCAATAGCCCTTACTTACAGTGCCCATACCCATCAAAAACTGATATGCTCATCTTTTATTTCCAGCTTCTCACTTAAATTGTAAATCATTCCTAGAAAAGTGTCTGCTCTTACTCTTTCCACAGTGCATTTTATGTATTAGACCCTTAACATGGACTGGAACAGATTTATTTTGTCTAAGTAGTAATAAATTCAAATAAGTTATTCTGAAATAAAAATTTTACCAGCTTTTGCGCAGATGCCAAAATGTTCAGTTGCCCTCTTTTATTCCCAAGGTCATCTGGAAGCTACTTACTTAAATAAGAAGAAAAAGTGCTTCTAAAATGGCTGTCTGATGATTCTGTAAACAGTATCTCTATGATCTCACACGGAAGCATAGGTTCTCACCAGCCTGCTATAAGGCAAGCCAATTTGTTTCCAGTTTCATCCCACACTTTCTGAAATCCATCACGAAAGAATTTAAATGGGAAATGCTTCCTTTTTTGCCTTCCCTTGAGGAGTATTTAACATGAATGATGTAAATTATCTGCGCCTGGGGAAGATCACTTCCTAATGTATCCCTTCTTTCCCAATTAAGAAGCATGAGCCATATGTGAGAAAAACATTTGTCTTTCAATTTGTCTTCTTAGATTATGGGATAATAAGTGGCCTATCTTTTTTCAATTGAATTATTAATTGGGCCCTAAAATACATGGCCATCCAGTGCACAGATCACAGTTTCCAAAACCATTGTCTAATAAAAGGAAACAGGACTCAGGAGAGATTTGCTTGACACTAGTTCTGTGACAAGGAATGTAAAAGATGAACAGCAGCATATTATACTGCCAGAAAGTAAAGACAAACTGAAGAAGAAGCCAAAACAATTCACAAAATAAACCAAAAGAACAATGACCACAGCACATATGCACACAAAAACAGTGATGACGATATAGCAAAGGCCCAAGCCAAGTGATTGCTCTCAATGGCCTAAGCTGGAAAAATCTGAGCAACAAAATAAATAACACCGTTTGGACTTTAATCCAAATTATAAAATTAATATCCATGAGTCTATCTGATATAAACAAATGATTTAAAAGAAAATAAATACATGGGGGGAATAGACAAATCTATCAAACAGAACAATTCTAGATGATTTATATGATGAAACTTTCTCAAGGAAATAGAGCATAACTCTCCCTTTCATGGTGTGGGATGCACATAGTGACTTCCTTCCAAAAAGTACAATATGGAAAATATGGGTGGTGGAGTAACATTGTAGTGGAGAAACCTGACATACACTTTCCTAAGCCAAGCGATCAAGGTTAACATCAACAGTGGTTAGTTAGATTGACAGTATATACCCTTGATATGATGTTATGAAATGTAACTTTCCTCTTGTTGTCTTCTTTCCCAAAATCCATAACTGTAATCTAATCATTAAAAATCTTCCAGAAAACCCTGGTTGATTGATAACATCCAAAAGGTTTGTCCATTCCTCCTTAGTACTGTCAAGGTCATGAACAACAAGGGAATTGTGAGAAACTTTCATTATCCAAAGGTGCCTAAGGAAACATAATGATTAAATATAATGTGGTAATGTGGCTGGGATTCTGTAATAAAAAAAAGAAAGAAAAAAACCATGTTTGTTCACAACTAAGGAAATCTGAATTAAGTATGGAACTTAGTTAATAACAGTGTATCAGCATTGGTTAATTAATTGTAAAAAATATACCACATTGATGTAAGATGACAATAATAGGTAATTATAGGGAAATTAAGTGTGGAGTGTATGGGAACACTGTAATATATTACAACTTTTCTATAAATCTAAAATTATATAAATAAATAAAATGTTTATTTGTAAATGGTTAACACAAATAAGTACAAGTGTAATTCAAGCAGCTTATCAAATACTCAATGAACACCATTATATATAAAAATATGGTCTAAATGTCAGGGTAAATATCATTCTTGAAGACATTAGTTTGTATGGAAGAAAATATTCCCTCTAG